>JAHBCN010005984.1:55459-80439 GCA_019359885.1 Listronotus oregonensis | reverse complement strand
CGCAAGAAGATCAGAGTTTATGTTATTTTTAATTATTTGGAATTCAAATATTACAGTCAGGTTAATTCTACGGAGTTCTAGGCTATCAATACCCAGTAAATTTAGTCGCTGGTGGTGCGATAAAAGATTTTTATCCATTCCAAGCCTATAAAGTAGGAAATTTGCAAATTTAATTTGAAAACGTTTAATTCGCTTAACATGAGTCTGAAAGCGGAGGGAACCAGATGATACAACAGTACTCCAGGTGACTCCGTACTAATGGATAATAAAGTGATTTGAAGACCTGGATGTTCGAGAATTCCCAACAACGTCTCATTATAAAACCCATCATTTTAAATGCTTTAGAAAGGTTGTACTTTATGTGATTATTAAATCTTAATTCACTATCAAATATGACCCCAAGGTCATTAATCAAATTTGTTGTGAGTATAATTGATTCGTTAATATAGTAAGAGTGTAAAATCGGTAACTTTTTTTTGTGAATAAAATAACCTTACATTTTGCGATATTTAATTCCATTTTGTTTGTTATACACCAATGCGTTGATTAAATAATTTCGGATTGAAACTTCAAGCAATCGTCTATGCTGTTAACCTTATTGTAAATTTTTAAGTCATCCGCGTAGAGACGAAATTCGCAGTTCTTAAACAAGTATTTGAGGTCATTAATAAAAATTAGAAACAGACTTGGTCCCAAGAGTGATCTTGAGGCACGCCAGAAGTCACTCTAATTGCCTGTGATAGAGTCCCGTTTACTCTGCATTTGTGTCCGATTCTGGAGGTAACTAGAAATCCATGATAGAAGAGGATCCGCAATATTATGAGCTTAGTTTATTAAGGAGAATGGCATGGTCCACTCTATCAAAAGCTTTCTTAAAATCAAAGTAAATCGAGTCGACCTGGGCACCCGAGTCCACCACAGTAGGCAAGTAGTTAGAGTAGAGACGTAAGTTGGTCTGGGGACTTACAGATCAATGGCGATGTTCAAAACATTTCGGTCGCGTTATTAATACGGTTACAGCACAAAAAGCTCCAATCAATATTCTCAAAATGATCATTCAGTTTATCATAGTTCGCTTTATAAAACTATATTTACAAAATTGCAACTCTGGTATTACTTTTACGTCACCATCAATAAAGCTACTTTGATAGATACATTGAAGTGAATAAAAAGATACATTGATAGTGCAGGATGATGAACATCGATTTTACTGAGTGGCAAATCGTTGTTTTTTGATAAAATACATGAGATACATGAAAAACATTTGAAAAAACTAAATCTTACATTATATTATTGAAGTATTTTAGTATTCGTTAAAAAACAATTTCGAATCCGAGGACTCGCATTAGTATTCGAATACTTAATTGAATGGCCCTTAGAAAAAAATATAAATAATAACATAATGGATTCTATATAATTAGTCGTTTATTCTAAAATTATAAACTTTTAACAGTAATCGGTCATTTAAAATATTAGTTTTTTTTATGTAATCATTTGCTCTATTTTTTTTAAGTATGTATAAGAACTGTAAATAAACAGAAGCTTTCATTTTTACACTGAGAAAAAATGACCCTTTTTGATTAATAAAAATACATTTTATAACTCTATAAATGATTAGGTCATGTAATCTTAGCTAAGGATTTTTTAATTCTCATTAAAGCCTTAAGTATGTAAAGTACTAATAAAAACTTAAAATTATTTTTGATACCCAAAATAATCAAGTATAAAAAAACAAGTGTCACGACCAGTATGCCGACTAAACTTTATTGATTCCCTCTTTGAAATGTTAGGAATTACAACTTCAAAACCCGGGCCCTAGCACAACTGCGGCCCAAATCATCAGGTATGTAAAAATAATAGCCTAATTGCGGCCAAAAAATAAGGGTTAGCTTGTGATAACACCCAAACAGGTTGGAATTATTGCGGAACGTAAATAATACCATATTGAAAACTATTAAAATTTTGTTAATAACTTCTACGTAGGGATAATTCAGACAAATTCAAAAGCCCTCAGTTCTGGTCGGTCTATGGTTAGTTAAAGCGGCTTTTTATTTTCCCCAATTATACTTCAGACATGATAAATCACTAAAAGTAGGAACAGTAAACTTTTCCATTTAGTTGGGCCGCAATTCGGATGTACCCTCAAACCAATAATTGTTTTTAAATAAAGGATACATTTTTTAATTGTAAGAATAATTTGGATAAAACAATATGGATAATTATTATTTTTAAGTTATGTATCATGACAAATGAGCTTTATACAGAAGATAAAGTGCAATGCAAGGTATACTTATCCTTCCCATCATAATAAGCCTTTACTTACCAAACTTAAAAATCGCCCGTAATTCTGCAGACTAAACTTTAAAGCTGAAATCATTTTATTTATATTTTCTCCCTGATTTTTTCCTTGGGTTTCCGTAATATCACACAACAAAATCATAACATCCGTTAGTGCATTCAAAATTACTGGAAATCCGCACCTATTTTCCATTTCTTTTAATAATATCCGCCATTCTATGGATACACAACGTGGCAATACCTAAAAATAAACCCTATGTATAACCACCCTTTCTCTGGAACACTAATTTAAAATAGTAAAGCTATTGACATGTCAGAAAAAAGAGGGGTAAACAGATCTACAAAATTAAAGAGGTTTTATTATTTCTTATATTCAGTTGGCCCTAAAATATAAAAAACCCGTGTAGTGCTACCTTTTAATGGGGTGTGTTTATGAAATAGGGGTGAATTTGTCAACTTTTTAGTTTCTTAATTTTAACTTAAATTCTACGCTTTTTTGTACAGGGTTATTCATTTTAAAATAAACAGGGCTTTATTTTTGAACTTCCCTGTACTTTTTTAAAAAACGAATATGGCTATTTTTTCCGTAGAATTCAATAATCTAATCAGAAAAACATTTGAAACAAAAACAAAAGAGCTACAGCACGAGTGACGTATTTTTTAAATGGAATACCCCGTATATTTTTATATCAATAGATAGAGATTTTCACGAGGAATTCAGTGATATAGGGGTTGCTGGGTTTATTTCCTGCGGTTCTGCTGCAATTGTCTAAAAACTGCTTGATCCTATAAGGATAGTTTCACGTGAAAAAACCTTGCTTATTTGTCAAAATCAAGATTTTAAAAATACGTTTATTACTTTTTGGAGTAGTTTTATAATGATGTTTTCATCAGAAGAACGGCTTCAAATTATAACTCTCTATTATAAATGCGGAGAAAACGCCAGGGAAACACAACAAAGATATGTTGCAAAATTCCACCGAAATATATCAGTAAAAACGATTTTAAAACTGAAGGTCTTATTCGAAGAAACAAAATCGTTACATATTAGAAAAAGGACTACAATGAGAAAAAGAAACCGGGATCGAGCTATTATTTATTTTACTTTGTATCCCATGAAGTCAATTACTGACGCAGTTAGAGACTTGAGGTATGGCCCTGCAAGAAGTGCGCATTTAACACGTGAACAAAAGGAACTTGGCTTTCAATTTGTTTCCCAAATTTTAATCCAGGAACAAGATAACGATCCTACCCTGTTTTAAACGATTCTTTGGACGGATGAAGCTACGTTCACTACATCGGGAATGTTTAACCGACGCAATACGCACAGCTGGGCAAGACAAATCCCAGGAAATTTCAAGAGATTAAATTCCAAAGGAGGTCTTCTCTTCATGTCTGGTATGGTGTGCTTAACAATAGAATTGTCGGGCCAATATTCTATGAGGGATCATTAACTGGAGAAAGATATCTCAATCTTTTTGAAAACGATATTAAGGACATTTTAGAAGAATTGCCACTCGAAACGTATCGAAAGATAATTTGGCAACAAGACGGAGCGCCGCCCAATGCTGTTCGTCAAGTTGTGCAGTATCTCAATCGCCGATACAATCAGTGGATTGGACGGTATGGCACTATTAGATGGCCACCTAATACCAAATATTACAATTTTGGACGCTTTTCTATGGGGTCACTTGAAGAATGTCGTTTACCAAAATGGGAACACAAACACGGAAGAAATGATAGAAAAAATTGTAAATGAAATTAATCGTCTTAACCAAGAATCTCAAATGATATCGGCGAGCTTAGAAAGGCTAAGGAGGGGTTATAGATCATGTTTCGAAAATAACGGGGGTCATAATATAGAACATTTAAATTATTAGTAATATTATAATTTTTTGTTATAAGTGTTCTTATTATCACCATATTTTACCTCGTATTGTATTTTAATTTTTTCCGTTTATTGTAATTTTGCTGCTTGGTTTAGAAATGGATATATCATATAATTTTTAGCATATAATACAATTTGAAGCCGTTCTTCTGAAGAAAACCTTCTTATAAAACTACTCCAAAAAGTAATAAACGTATTTTTAAAATTCTTGACTTTGACAAATAAGCACTTGTGACCTGTGGCAGCCAGGTTTTTTTCAGGTGAAGCTATCCTTATAGTATCATGCAGTTTATAGACAATTGCAGCAGAACCGCAGGAAATAAACCCAGCAACCCCTATATCACCGAATTCCTCGTGAAAATCTCTATCTATTTATATAAAAATATACGGGGTATTACATTTAAAAAATACGTCACTCGTTTTTTTTTGTTTCAAATGTTTTTCTGATTAGATTATTGAAATCTACGGAAAAAATACACAAAATGGCTATATTCGTTTTTTAAAAAAGTACAGGGAAGTTCAAAAATAAAGCCCTGTTTACTTTAAAATGAATAACCCTGTACATAGTCAATAGCCTATGAAAAAATACAAAGTATACCTTTAGTAACCTTGTAAAATTTTCATCTGCTTCTCCTTCCTTGTATCGTGCTAAGTCGAAATTCGGAAGCACATAATCAATTAATTCTTTATCCTTGTTATTTAACAGCAGGTTTCTGTAGTAATTTGTCCAAGAATCATCTATATTTTCGGCTAAAAGAAATTAAACCAATTTTTTTATACCATAATATTAATTAAAGTAAAAACAAAAAAGCAGTGTTATTGTAAGAGCATGGGTAAGAGAGCCCATGCTCTTTCAACAGACTAACCAGAATCAACCAAAACGGAAACAAAAAAAATCAATTAAAAAAAAATTATACAGCGTGTCCCAGGATAGGTGGCCGAATAGGACAAAAGAACTAAACATTTTTTTTAATTTAAAAACAGTTTTTTGAGGTAGTCTGCATGATCTAAAAGAAAAGTTCACAAAATTTTACTCAAATCCGTATGATACAATGTCAGTTACAATGAAAATTGAAAAAATCGTCATTTATGAAGTACAGGGTTATTCATTTTAAAGTAAACAGATCTTTATTTTTGAACTTTCCTGTACTTTTTTAAAAAACGAATATAGCCATTTTGTGTATTTTTTCCGTAGAATTCAATAATCTAATTAGAAAAAGATTTGAAACAAAAACAAGAGTTACAGCACGAGTGACGTATTTTTTATATGGAAACCCGTATATTTTTATATCAATAGATAGAGATTTTCACGAGGAATTCGGTGATATAGGAGTTGCTGGGTTTATTTCCTGCGGTTTTGCTGCATTTGTCTAAAAACTGCATGATACTATAAGGATAGTTCCACCTGAAAAAACCCGGCTGCCACAGGTGACAGTTGCTTATTTTTTTCAATTCAAGAATTTTTAAAATACGTTTATTACTTTTTGGAGTAGCTTTATAATGTGGTTTTCATCAGAAGAACGGCTTCCAATTATAACTCTCTATCATAAATGTGGAGAAAACGCCAGGGAAACACAACGAAGATATGTTGCAAATTTCCACCGAAATATATCAGTAAAAACGATTTTAAAACTAAAGGTCTTAGTCGAAGAAACAAAACCGTTACATATTAGAAAAAGGACTACAATGAGAAAAGGAAACCGGGATTGAGCTGTTCTAAATTATTTTACTTTGTATCCCATGAAGTCAATTACTGACGCAGTTAGAGACTTGAGGTATGGCCCTGCAAGAAGAAAAGTAACCTATGCTACGGTTCAGAGAATACTGAAATATTTAAGGTATCTTCTATATCACGTTCTTCCAGTGCAGCATTTAACACGTAAACAAAAGGAAGTTCGCTTTCAATTTGTTTCCCAAATTTTAATCCATGAACAAGATAACGATCCCACCCTGTTTCAAACGATTCTTTGGACGGATGAAGCTACGTTCACTACATCGGGAATGTTTAACCGACGCAATAAGCACAGCTAGGCAAGACAAAATTCCAGGAAATTTCAAGAGATTAAATACCAAGGGAGGTCTTCTCTTCATGTCCGATGTGGTGCGCTTAACAATAGAATTGTCGAGCCAATATTCTATGAGAGATCCTTAACTGGAGAAAGATATCTCAATCTTCTTGAAAACGATATTGAGGACATTTTAGAAGAATTGCCACTCGAAACGTATCGCAAGATAATTAGGCAACAAGACAGCCCCATGCTGTTCGTCAAGTTGTGCAGTATCTCAATCGCCGATACAATCAGTGGATTGGACGTTATGGCACTATTAGATGGCCACCTAATAGTCCAGATATTACAATTTTGGACTCTTTTCTATGGGGTCACTAAAAGAATGTCGTTTACCAAAATGGAAAAACAAACACGGAAGAAATGAGAGAAAAAAATGTAAATGAAATTAATGGACTTAACCAAGAACCTCAAATATATCGGCGAGCTTAGAAAGGCTAAGGAGGGGTTATAGATCATGTTTCGAAAATAACGGGGGTCATATCGAACATTTAAATTATTAGTAATAGAAATAATTTTTTGTTATAAGTGTTCTTATTATCACCATATTTTACCTCGTATTGTATTTTAATTTTTTCCGTTTATTGTAATTTTGCTGCTTGGTTTAGAAATAGATATATCATATCATTTTTAGCATATACTATAATTTGAAGCCGTTCTTCTGATAAAAACCTCATTATAAAACTACTTAAAAAAAAAAACGTATTTTTAAAATTCTTGACTTTGACAAATAAGCATCTGTGACCTGTGGCAGCCAGTTTTTTTCAGATAAAACTATCCTTATAGTATCATGCAGTTTTTAGACAATTGCAGCAGAACCGCAGGAAATAAACCCAGCAACCCCTATATCACCGAATTCCTCGTGAAAATCTCTATCTATTGATATAAAAATATACGGGGTATTTCATTTAAAAAATACGTCACTCGTGCTGTAACTCTTTTGTTTTTGTTTCAAATGTTTTTCTGATTAGATTATTGAGTTGTACGAAAAAAATACACGAAATGGTTATGTTTACTTTAAAATGAATAACCCTTTACTTCAGGTAAGACACCATTAGCATTAGTTTTTTTCTTTACTTTAGCTTTTATCAAGATTTTTTCTGAATCAATATTTTTTTTTCCTAAAGGTCTCCAGTTATGCCAGTAACTGCACACAAAGTGAAAATAAATAATTGTACATGTATATTTTTAATATTCACCTGATGATCCAGAATAATATTCCATTTTTTCATCAATTCTTGGTACAGTTTCAGATTTTTTAAAAATATACTCCACACAGCACCGAGTGATGTCTTCTTTTAAACTATTGAATTCTAAAAATGATCTACATCTGTTTTCTGAGCCCCATGTTAGGATGTTTTCAAGTACTTCTATCTCTCTTTGTGATTCACAACTCAATGTATCAAAATGCTAAAAAAAAGTATAAAGATCACTAGAACTAAAGTCTGATTTATCATACATTTTTTAAAGATCAGTTTTCACACAAACCTTTAATATATGCAGGTAATGACAAAAGGCTTCCAAATTATTTTCTTCTCTGTATTTAGTAAGTGACCTCAAAACAATATTTGAAAGAACATAGTCCCATGAGTAATATTGACAGGTTATCATTGTATCTAAAAGTTGGGTATAATTCCCCATATTTTCATTTGACACATTATCATCAAGTACTCGTAATAAGATTTCCAAGCCAATATGATCGATTTTGGCAACATCTTTTATTAAATCAAAAATCTGAACCAGGCCCGAACTATTTTTAAGAACTGTGGTATAAAAATGCTGAAAAAACAGCCTTGCATTTTGCAAGAGCAATAAAATTAGCTCTTTTAATTCCGATTCATTAAGCTCTTCATGAAGATGATTAAAAAAAGAAACTAGCTTGTCTTGAATATCTTCGTTCCATGCAAACTTTTCTCGATGAAAATATCTTGTTAAAATTCGCATTAAGCTTTCAAGAGATAGATTTGAAGCACATTTCACTATGAGTTGTTTTCCTTGCGCATCTGAGGGTAAAGGGACAGTCAAAAGTCTATCGAAGTCGCTTTCATCGCATAAACTCCACCATCTAAGAAAGACAGATAAAGTAGGTATATTTTTACAAAGTCACTCATGTTAGTATATTTTTTTTCTTTCCTAAAAGTCACAAGAGAAAGAACTGTGGTAACATGAAAATCTTAAGAGGCAAATACTTTCTTAGTTATTCCCACCCACAGCCAACTTTAAATATCTAGCCGCCAGAGCTGGGACGGAGCCTTCAAAAAAGGAATCTATTTACGGATCCGGATCCTCGTAAAGGAATCGAATCACCAATACGAATCACGATTCCTTTTTCAGGAAAAAAAGAAATTAAATCCAGGGAATCGATTTTTATTTATCGGATCACGAATCTGGATCATCTTTAGTTTTTATACTTACAAATGGTAACTACGATACGAATGATAGTACATATTCTAGCCCAACTGCTGTGTTCACACGTCGTTGTCGTGGTTGGGCCCAGTAGGATCTTTTGGAACATGCGCTAGAGTTGCTGGTTATCGGCAACTCTTTTTGGCTAGCGTATGGAACGGGATCCGAAGCTAAGATGAACACAAGGCTTAACTCAAGGTGTTAGCATACCGTGCTGATGAGTGAATGACATCCTGTGCCTTAAACAGGCGTCTCCAACGGTGCCTCTGAGATACAGGGGGACCTCTCAGAGTATCTTCCTTACTGCGGTAATGCGGGGCTCTGCCGGACTATTACTTCCCTAGCTCCAAACAGAAAGCGGACAGAACCGCTTTCACAAGAAAAAAGTGACAAAGGTGCGCTGACCGAAACGGATAAATCCGTTTCGAGAGGTGCCACCCAAGGTCACAACCAGACAAAGATGCGCCGACCGAAACGGGTGAATCCGTTTCGAAAGGTACCCCTGAAGTCACCGGCGCCTGTTTCACGGGGAAGGGCTAATCCATCCCGAACAAGCAGGTGCTTAGGAAGGAATCCCTGAATCCAAACAGAACCGCCTTTATAGGGAAAAGGGTTCCCTGGCTTTAAACAGAAAGCGGATAGGACCGTTTTCATAGGGTAAGGCCGGAGATGCGGCCTCAGAAGGAACATCTGGCTCCTGTAACTAGGACCTGGTAGCTACTCACGTCACTAGACCGGGAGAGGGGGGCATGACGGATCTAATCGTCTGCTCGTCATACTCTCCAGGAGACAGGGACACCAGAACACATATTGTGCTCGTGTCCGATAGCGACACGAGTAAAAGGAGATGTAAGAACTCTCTCCCAATCTGGTATTGGATTCATTAGAAGTCTGATCCTATTGGGAGAAATATAAAAAGGTGTGAGCCACAATAGACCGAGCGCTCGCAGTGGAGGGCGTAAAAAGTCCACTCACTTCAAACCTACCTACCTACCTACATATTCCAGATGATAAATCAAGCGTCAATGATTTTAGCACGGAATACAGGGTGATTCATGAGGAAATGTCAATACTTCAGGTACGTAGTCAGGGTCCAAAAATAAACATAAAAGTCTATACAAACATGGGTCCGCAAGGCCTTTATTTCCGAAATAACGGGGTGTTTAAAGGTTTTATTTAATTTTTCTATTTTTTAAATAAAATTTATATGAATGTAAATATTGGAGTAAAAATTGGTATCCGGGGGTTTTTTGGTATGACGGATTCAAACCTAATAGAGGATGCTAACTACAGGTCTTTTTACTATTTTGATCAATAACAACTTTTTGGTACGGCCCTGTATTAAACTTTTAGGTAAATTAAATAATTGTTTTGTCATTACGTCAAAAAGGCATACCTGTTAAAAGTTGATATGAGCAACCGTTTTCGGAAATATTTGAATTTAAAAAAATTACGACGCATCTGATTTTATTATAGCAAAATTAAAGAAAAAATAAAACAAAATGTATAATTAAACAATATAAATTTTAATTTTTAATAAAATTATTGTTCTTAAATTATGTTCAGCAAAAAATAATAAAAAAAAAATGTATATAAATAAAGACCTTGTAGTTTGGAAACGAAGGCCTTGCGGACCCATATTTGTATAGGCTTTTATGTTTATTTTTGGACCCTGACTACGTACCTGAAGTATTGACATTTCCTTATGGATCACCCACTATAATGTTAGCCTCATTTTAAAGTGCTGTAACTCCTAGCCAAATTAGTTTTTGGTAAATATTCTTCAAATCTGAATATATTATTTCTAAGATCAACATGAAACAACTCTTAAATGGAACATTTTTTTAAACTGTATTCCAAAACTTTCCATGTTAGATCTTCATAAGGTTTTTAAATGTGATTCTTGAGTTAACCTTAAGCAACTTATAAATGGGACATCTAATTGTAATTTTACGGAAAGTTTCACAAGTACCATTTAATAATTTCGCTGCTTTCGGAATATAAAAATGTATTAAAATTTCAAATTCATTTTTGTAAGTCCCTCAGGATTATTTCAAGGATTACATTTTAAAAAATTATTAAGGTTGAGCAATCTAAAATTTTTAAGATCAAATGAAAGTAAAATTTATGCCCGTTTTTGGATACTACCCGTCCGGTTACGAAAAAAAAAATAATAAAAACCTTGTTTCTCTGGACCTGTAAAACAACATATTTTGGTGTGTGATTTAAAGGTTTTAATAGGCAGATATTTTAAAATTCTTTATCTTGATGCTGATTAAGAATCTTAGGTAAAAATTTGGAAATTTTAAATAGTAGATTTAAAATGGTGGATTTTGGCATTTGTAAACCTATTTGTCTCAGATTCGGGATAAAAGGGTGCTAGGCATAATCTGGAAATTAATAATCTTAGGTCAAAATTTGGAAACTTGATTTTGTTCAAGCTCCGGGGACTGAAGACGTAAAAAAACCCAGACGCTTTTATTTATATTAAAATTGTATGACAATATTATATGACAGTAATCGAATGTAAATTTTTTTGACCATTGACTATTTTACTTACTTACCACTTCCCTTAAATATTAGATTCCACAACAATATTGCTAAAAACCTAGTTAAAAACACTTTCACTGCATAACGGGCAAAAGTTCTTTAATTTTTTAAAAAAATATGACAAATACAAGAATGGTAGAGATCGAACGCTGTTAGAATGACACCGATACGTCACGGTCTCATATGGCAAACCCGTATAAAACCGTGACGTATCGGTGTCATTCTAACAGCGTTCGATCTCTAGTATTAAATTTGGCCTGTTGCCATACTTAACACCGACACGGTTCTGGTTAGTGAGACGGCAACACTGCCCCGATGGCAGTGTTGCCGTTTTTATACCTAGATATTTAAAGAGGGCTGTGTCTCACCTGTCTATGCAGTCCACAACTTTGGGATTTTGGAAAATTGAAGTATTTAACAAGGCTTTAAACCATAATTTTTGATTCTCATCTTTTTCATTAACTTTTTTAATTATAGTTGACATGTCTGCCTCTAATATGAGCTCTGAAACAGTTTTGGGTTTTCGAGCTATAGTTCCCAACATACTTATCAGTTCAGAAGCCTGTTTGTTTTTTTGGTATTTTTCCATTACAAGATAAGCTTTGCTGGCTATGATGGTTTGAAACGGTTGATCTTCATAGATATCCTAAAAAAGGCAGGTTTGTCGATGTCATTTTTACCCAGTTCTATAAAGGTAGAAAAGAATGGAAAAAAAACTTGTTTAAGATGTCTGTTGCAAAAAAGTAAATCCGAATACTAAAGTTAAATTTAAACGTACTTTTTATTCTACAGAGTAAATTTTAAGCAGTTTTTTTTTAACAATTCAAAAAAAAGCAAACATAAGTAACATTTTTCATTATTCGTGACCAATGTTCTTTTTTATCTTCATGACAGCCCACAAAGACTGGTATGGAGCCAAGTACTAGGTACGGTGGGTTTTAAGATGTTAAACCCATGTTATCTCCCGTTATGCGTCAACGCTGCCCAAGCACCGAAACATGCAGATATTGCATTTCACAAAGAGGTAGTGCCACCAAGGACGTTATACAGGGTGTCCTATTTTCCTGTGTTTTACGGGGTTTCTCGCTTATGAGTGAAGTTACAAAGATGCGGTTTTCGCGACACCGTGCTACTTTTTTGTCAAACGAAAGATGCCGCAAACAGATTGGTCCTAGCCCCCTTAGTTTCTTCGCTACAGGGTGATTTTAAAAAAGTTGTATTTTCGGTTACCCCTCGTATCTCAGGTATCTGATAACTTATCGAAAAGATAAAAACGGGCCCTTACAGAACTTTTACGCAGAATACAGTGGCGTACTTGAAATTTTTCTCGATTTACTTTCTTTTTGAGATATTAGCCAAAGTTGCACTTTTTTAAATGGAACACCCCGTATATTTTTTCGTCATATTATTTGCCACACTGAGAGCTTTCTAAAAATATAACATAGTCGAAACTTATTTTTATGATGCAGCATGAAAAAGCACATGCAGTTTATTTACTTTTTGAACATAAAGGCGGCTTTAGTTTTAAATTAAATGACAACAAAAATGAATCAACGTCAGCAAAAGCCTTCTCTCAAACTAAAATAATCTAATTTAATATAAACATTTGTTATCAAGACAGCCTAATGGATAAAAATAACAATTTTACGCTAGAATGGTTCTTGGCCTTAATGGCAAACTTAACTACTAATTTTATAAATACTGTTCGAATTGGTGACCATGATGTCTTATGTATTGTTGGCATAGCGTCTGTAGTCTTCTTAAAGCATTTTCAAATATGAAAGAGCGGGCTCGCAACTCTCTAAAGGCATTTTCCGTGGCCTCTTTTAATTCTTCAATTGTTTCATACCTCCTCGAGTATATTTTACCTTCTAAATATCCCCACAAAAAATTATCTAAAACTGAGAGGTCCGGAGACCGTGGTGGCCATCGAATACTTCAAATAGGTCCGTGCGTGGCTATAAATCGATTAGGAAAGTGCTGTTCCAACCAGTGTTGCATCACGTGAGAGTTGTGAGCCGGAGCTCCATCTTGTTGGAAATAGATGTCATTTACTTGAACCAAGGGAATATCTTCCATAATAGTCATTGCTTTTTCTTGAAGGATTTGTATGTATCTATCAGAATTCAAAATTTTCTTGGTAAATACAATATTCAATTTCTTCCCAAATGGAAACAAGAAACATTGAATCCAAACCTTCCTGGCGTTCCCTGGGAAAAATAACGTGTTCATTTTCCTGGCTCCAAAACCTTGAGTTATTCCTATTGAGGATACCCGCATCTCGGTAAAATGGGCTTCGTCCGACCAAATGATCTTTCTTTCAAAATTATTTTGCCTTTCACATATTGAGAAACCAGTTATAAAACTCCACTCCGCTCAGGATCGCCAGGATGAAGATTGTGCACAAGTTTATACTTGTAAGGTTTGAATTATGTCGTTTCAATATTTTTTGGCTTTTGTTTTGGATACTCCGATATTTTCTTTTATTTGCCTGCAAGATGTCCCTGGGGTATTTTCAACTGATGCCAAAACATTTATTTCAGCTACTTCATTATCTTTACTTTAATTTTTCGGCCTAGGTTTATTAAATGACCCATATTGAATTAGATTGTTTTGTATTTTACGAAATATGCGCCTATCAGGCTATCTTCTTTCAGGATATCTATATAGAAATCGAGAAAAAAGTAAAATTTGAAAAAAATATTATTCGTTCTTCTAACGTACCTATTTAGATAAAGCTCCGCCGCCTCATCGACGTCTTCGTTGGATAATATGAAACATCTATGTTAAAAAATAAATAATTGCATGTTTTCATGCTGTTTATTAAAATAAGTTTCGACTATAATATATTTTTAGAAAGCTCTCAGTGTGGCAAACAATATGACGAAAAAATATACGGGGTGTTCCATTTAAAAAAGTGCAACTTTGGCTAATATCTCAAAGAAAGAAAATCCGAGAAAAATTTCAAACGTCACTGTATTCTGCGTAAAAAGTTCTGTAAGGGCCCGTTTTTATCTTTTCGATAAGTTATCAGATACCTGAGATACGAGGGGTAACCGAAAAAACAAATTTTTTAAAATCACCCTGTAGCGAAGAAACTAAGGGGGCTAGGACAAATCTGTTTGCGGCATCTTTCGTTTGACAAAAAAGTAGCACGGTATCGCGACAACCGCATCTTTGTAACTTCACTCATAAGCGAGAAACCCAGTAAAACACACGAAAATAGGACACCCTAATACAAATAACTACCTCTAATGAACAACAGGTTTTCAATAACCGTGTTTAGTTTATGTTCAAATATTTTTATAATAATGTATTGCTACACCATAATAAAACAAATAGGGTCTGAAAAAATTGATTTTTCACTCACATTATCACAAAATAATCAATTTTTTAATTTTCCATATAAAATTACTGAAGTTATGGCCGACCTAATATTAAAATAAGTGAGATAGATATTCATGTGAAAGAGATAATATGATGCCGTTCTTTTCTCGTTTCTCTGCTGGAATAAGCAATGTTGCCAGATGGTTTTCTAATAATTTGTTATTATTGAAAGTAGTTTTTTTTTGCCTTTTGACAGAAAATATTTTATAGAAAAATTTAACAAGAACTAACAAACAACAACTTCCAAACAATTACCTAGCTCTGGTTAGTTCTGGTTAGGTATTCCTCGTTGAATTGTAAATTTTCTTTATCATAAATGAGCCGTCGAACAGAATTAAAAAAATTCGATATCTTAATTATTCAAGTTTTTATAGCCAATAATTGGATGGACCCCACTTTCAAATAATTGTCTTATTTAATTTTTTTTTTTTTTTCGTAATTTGTGTATTATTATTTAATTCTTAATGCTATAAAGCTAAATTTAATTTTTGATCCGACAACATTGCAAAATATGACCTTTTACCTAACCTAATTACATAGGTCTTTTTGAATTTTAATTTCATTTTTCTCTGCAAAAATGCCTTTTTTTGAATATTTTCTTTTAAAAATTAACTAAACAAAACGTGTTCTTTTTATCTGTAATTATTTTATTTTTTTCAAATCAACGGACGCTAAACGACAACGGACTCTGCTATTAGGTTTCTTGTTTTATTTTTCTAAAAATGATAGTACTTTTTTATAAACACAAGCAAAGTTTCAAGTAGATCTGTTAACTCATTCTTATATTTACAGCTGTTTAAAGTAGACGTCACTACTTCTCACCTACTTTTTTACAATGAAAAAAATTGATTATCTTGCAGGGAAAAAAATATTTTTTGGAAGTATAGCACAAAACAAATTTGTGTAGGATTGTTAAAAGTGTATAAGAACTCTTCACCTATAAATACAGCGTGGGCCATAAATTTTTGCATATATAAAATCGTTCTTGGGGGGATATGAAATGGGAAAGGGGACCAGAGCAAATTACGGGCAAATGGTTGCTTCTGGGAAATTTAGTAGCAATGACTCCAATTAAGGAAGAAGAGCACACATTCTGCGTAAAGCGTTTTTGCAAAAACAACGATATTTACGTGTTTACTCGCCGCCTTTTTGATAACAATATCAGTTGCACAGTATTCATCAATGCCCCAGTGGTAATTTAATTTATTCATCAGTTGAAAAAAATTGAGAGACCGGCGCGGCTACTAATCAAAAGCAACACAGAGCAGGAAGAGTAAAGACAACGTGGCGCAGACGTTCAGATGCTCTGGCGATATCCAAAATGTCTTTGAGCTGAATATCAAAATTGGATCTAGCTCCACTAAGGACTTTTCAAAAGTGCAAAAAAAATATATGCCACCCTGTACAAGGCTTGAAAACGATCCACGTGATCGACGTCCAAAAAGTGCATCAACACCAAAAATCGTCGCAAAAATACATGGTATGGTTTTGGAAGATTATCTATTAAGCAAGAGATATTTAGTAGAAGCCCAAGGAATTTTATTAGACAATATTTTGGCTGAAGTGTTGGGTTTTAGAAAGCTATGTGCACACTGGGTGCCGCATTTGCTTAAAATGGAACAAAAAAACGTTCGAAAGCGAGTTTGTCAGAAACCGTTACATCTTATTGACTTTGGTCTACCACCATGATCCTCAAAACCTCCAAAACAATACTCTTAAGGAGTAGTGTAAACCCAAATATTACTTAACAATTAAATTTTTTAAACCATTTTTGTATTGATATATATCATCATTTATATATATATATATATATATATATATATATATATATATATATATATATATATATATATATATATATATATATATATATATATATATATATATATATATATATATATATATATGTATATATATATATATATATATATATATATATATATATATATATATATATATATATATATATATATATATATATATATGTATATATATATATATATATATATATATATATATATATATATATATATATATATATATATATATATATATATATATATATTAGTGAAAATTTTTTTCTTGGGAAATTGGATCAGGAAAAAATGATTCGACGTTTAGGTAGACTTTAACCTCATCAGAAAAGACAACAAAGAATAAAAACCGCTTATTTCAGAATTTAACGATACAATACAAAAACAACTTGGCTTACCTGCAAAAGAAGGGTTCATGTCAGTGCATTATCCTGTATTTAAAAACATAAACAAACGAACACTGCTACGGCACGCAATTACTATAAAGAACAAATATCTGAAATATTTATAAGATGACATGTATGTGTATATGTTTATAAAACTACTGAAGTCAATACAAATCTATCTATTTGGAATTTTTAATAAGAATAATTCCTTGTTATCAATAATACACCTTTTATGCATCATAAAATCAGTTTATTTTTTGAACTGATGTAATTATAATAAATTTGCAAACCTTTGGTATCTGATTTATTTACGCTTTTTGGATTTTTCTGAATTTCAATCATTTCGTATAGCTCCCTTTTTTTTTGATGATTTTCCGTACGTGATTTTTACGTTTTCATAGTCGAAAGTATGATTTTATTATTTGCCATATGATTGGACAAAGCCGTTCTATTTTTTTGTCATACTTGTGCCATTTAACCGATTTTTTAAGGATTGACTTGTTTATCAGCATATACGCCGTTACAATCATTGCATAGGTTGATACACAATGTTACTCTTTTTTGTTTTGGGGATTTTTTGCTTTTTAAACTACTAAAATAGAGATTAAATCCTTTATGCGCAACTAATGTTGTGTTTTTAAATGTATTATTAATTTTTCTGACAGCCCGGGAATGTAGGGTAGAGAAAGGTAGTTTTGCTTATTTACATCTTCGGTTGGCATTTAATAGAACATATGAATGCGTTTTTGAAAATTTTTTTATTAAGTCGTGATAATTATTTAGTCTAAGGGCTTGTTTAATATTTTCTATAGATTTTTCGCGAAATTCCGGGCTGGATAATTTATTGCTCGATCAGCAGGGCCAATAATTACCGATTTTTTTTGGGAAATGGGATGCCATTTTAGGTGGAAGACCAGGTTTCTTTTGTATACCATTCTGTCTTTAGAGAATTATTCTTATGGTGAATTGTTAAGTCTAGAAAACTGATTTTATTTTGTTGTTCTGTTTCTATTGTAAATGAAGTTTATTAACTTGTGTCATGTGTTTTGGTACTGCTGTAATGCAGTCATCTACATATCTAGCAAAAAATATTGGAAATTTAAATTAGATAATACTTTTTCTTGTAGGTCTTCATCACGAGTTGTGCTATTATGCTAGAAATTGATGCCCCCAAAGCCCTACATTGTAAAAATATGTAGAGTTTAATGTTAATTCTAAGAAATTCATTAAGGGGTATATCAGTGTACTTTCGAATCTTGTCCCATTTCTTTCTAATTATATCTTTGGTTAAATTTAGTGGTACGTTTGTATAGAGATACAACGTAGGGATATTAATATGTAATCGTTTGGTAGAATTATATTTTTATTTTATCTTTAAAATCTACGGAATCTTTTATATAATAGTTATTTTTATTTATAATGTTTTGTAGAATATTTTTTAAAAATTTTGAAAGTTTTTTCGAAAGGTGATTGGATCATTTGGTCTTAGGGGGATATCTGTATATATATAGGATATGCTTAGTTATACACAAGCCAGTATGTACTTAAGACGAACTAAGGGTGTTTTTATACGCAGAAGTTCCTTATTTTGTAGTATTTTTAAATATTGATAAGGTGTAGTAATTCTGTGAAGCACACATAATTGCTGTGGATAGATATACTAATCTTATTTTGTGTTGTAAGTATGATTCATATTACTATAGAAATAGAATTGTGGTAAGCCATATTAAAAAATATTTAAATTTCTTTGGAATGCATCTGTTAAGCTAATTGAAAATTTTAAATCAGGGCACAATTATAGACACACTACGGTGGAAGTCTGTAAATAAACTTTTAACTCTGTATATGGCTAACAGTTACTGTCATTCCAAATTACACTTGTATCTGTACCTTGTGTTGGACTAAAGATTAATAATGTTGATTCGGCAGCAATCCCTGAATCATTCCCCCTTTCTTTGAATCAGAAGGGTGACTCTGTTGTGGAGGATACGGCAACAATAACAGATAAGACTTCTGATATGACTTTAGTCAGTGAATGTGGAACCCATCGGAGGTGAGTTCTGCTGAGCAATTTGGGGGTAATAATGTAGATCAAATTGTTTTAGAAGCCAAGTAAGGGCACAACGTAAATATGTCGGTTATTGTTGTCATTTAATATTAGAAGTCTTAAAGATTAATTTTTGAGGTATTTTTAAATAAAGTTCAGCCCAAGATTTTATGTCCTTGGCTTAACGACAATGAAATATTAATTTATAATATTACTAATTATTCTCTTGTTAGCTAAATTAGGGGCGGTGGTAAACATGACTTGTTTTGCACTAAACTTACTACTGGTGTGGTGTCTCTTGAGAAGGACTGTGAACTGTGCTGTGCGGAAATTTCGATTGGGATGGTAATATGGGTAAATTTTTGGAGACTCTGAATATTCTTCTGGATGAAATTTATACAAAAAATATAATTATTGTTGTTTGTGGAGACTTTAACGTCGAAAATACATGGAAGAGAAGTGGTTGATTTGATTGGTTTATTTTTGACACGATCAAAATCGATTACCGATGGGATGACAAGAGTTACTAACCTCTAGTAAATAATATTTTTTCCAATATTGATGTGGATATCTTGTGAAATTTTTGGAGAATACGCTGTCCTGATCACTCTGCGCTTGTGCTTTATGCCAGGCATACTATCTTAAGGCCAAAACAACTGGTTCATATAAAAGACTCTATACTGAGTTAACATTCATGGTTTTAGAGTGTCAATAATGAATGAAACTTGGCTGGATATGTATCAAGGTGAGTATTAAAGTATTTAGTACGTTCCTTAGAATTTTTATGTATTACTTTGACAGAACATGAAAAACCAATGCATGGATATAAGTAAAAGATGGGTGTCACAAAGAAATTCAAGATTGGTCTGACTTAGAGATATGTATGCTTTGTATAGGCGAACAAATTTGGAACTTTTGACATTATATCGAAAGGAGAATGACATAAGAGACTACAAAAAGATGCTACAATGAAAACATTATTCTGAATTCACGAAATGTCACGAGAACTACATGGAATTTATTGAATAGGGCCAGGGGAAAAGAAAAAACTGTTAACGATATAGCCTTGTTACATAATGATGACTTGGTTAAGGATCCTGTGGGTATTGCTAACTTGTTTTGCAGAGTCAATTTGAGCTAAGATTTGCCACTGTTGCGTTGGACAGTGTAAGACTAAATCTGTCTTACATTTTCTTCGACCAACTACTTCTGGCGAAGTTAAACAGGTTAATGACCAGCTGGCACCCAAATACTCTTCGGGATATGATGATGTGCCTTCTGTATTAATCAAGGAGGTATCGGACATAATATGCTCTCCACTGGCTGATTTGGTTAATGACTGCTTTGAAGGGGTTTTTTTCGGATGAGCTTAAACTTGCTAAGGTCATTTTCAATTTTAAAAAAGGGTGACCCGCGGGTACCTGGTAATTATAGAAATGTGTCAATACTTCCAGTATTTTCAAAGGTTATTGAAAAGTTAATTTATGTTAGACTGCTGGACTATTTCATAACAAACTCGCTCTTTTTTGTAGGTCACCATGGTTTTGTACCTAAAAGGTCCACTATTACAGCCATATTTCAATCATTACACTATATTCTTGAACAAGTGGACCAAAAGAGATCCGTTGCTGGTATTTATTTCGATCTCTCAAAGGCCTTTGACCCAATTGATCATGATTTTGTTACTTAAGCTGGAAAAGCTTGGAATCCAGGCCACTGCTAATAATCTCTTTAGATCCTATCTAACCAACAGAAAATTCGCTGTGACAGTGGGTTCCAGCTCTGGAGGCTTGGCCACCTCACAAATCAAAAATATTTCTATGGGAGTTCCTCAGGGTTCTATACTGGGACCAATTCTCTTCGTAATCTTTTCTAATAGATATGTGAATCATTTGTTAACCTTCAATCTTTATATCCAGTTTGCTGATGATACTTCCTGTATAATTGCGAGTCAAGTACCGTTTGCCTATCTCGCAGATCAATGGAAATTACTCAGAACATGGCTGACTGGTGTTCAGTGAATAATCTATTACTAAATAGTGACAAAACTGTTTTAGTTAAATTTAGGAGTAATGCGCTTGAGTCACTGTACACTACTCTGAATGGGTCAAGTATTAAACAGGTAGACTGTGTGAAGTTCTTGGGGGTATTCCTGAATGCAATTTGCAGTGGTATGAACAGGTGAACTATATGGATTTCCAGAAGATGTGTTATGCAACTGTGATTGATATCTCAGGATCGATAAAATATTATTTTGCTCACATCAAAGAGTTTTTGTGCAGCTATGCATTCAGTCTATTATTTCCTTACAAGCATCATTTTTTGTTATGATAATCTGTCACAAATTCTTCTCAAATTGTTTTTTGTAACTCAGATAAGAGCAGTTAGAGCTATGTTAAGAATGGGTTTTTAACGAGGTCTGTGGGGTGAATTTGAAAATGAATATACTCACGGTTCCGTCACTGTTTATTTTTAATTGTGCCTTGTTCGCCAAAATAATCCTCAGTATTTTAAAAAAATTCTGACTTAAGTAATCATGCGAACTAGAGGCAGGGGATGACTTGTCATTCCGTCTCATAGTACTGCTTTTTGTTCGGGAAGGGTGCGATGATGAGCTGCATTAAGATCTTTAATGCCCTTCCAGTGGATATCAGAGACATAAGAAGCATTACCACTTTTAAAATGAGTCTTAAAAATTATTTAATTAAAAAGGAGTATTACTTGGTAGATGAATACCTATGATACTCTTTCCTGCCTGGTGGTCCTTGTCCTTCTGGTATGACTTTTTAAATCCATGATACCATTACTATTATTGATTATTGTTTTTTTTTTTCTATTTGGACTTGTTTGTCGTCCGGTTTTGTTTTGTTGACTAAAGTTTTAGTATTTTTTGTGAACATGTTTATATATTTTTTTGTTGTAAATTATTTTTTTGTTCCATTTTTTGTATCTAGGATTAAGTTTTTTAAATTTTAATTTAGGATTTTTTACATTATTTTTATCTGTTTACTTTCTACAATGACGTTGTCTATGTCCTTTTGGAATATTAATGACAATAAAAGCATTTTATTTATTTATTTATTTATTTAAAACAAGATCATTTTTTTTCCGGGATCCAATTTCCCAAGAAAAAAATTTTCACTAAAAATGTATATATATATTAAGATCCAAAAGCCAAAAAAACAAGTATATATATACATATATATATATATATATATATATATATATATATATATATATATATATATATATATATATATATATATATCCATTGATATAGATCCTCGAACCCTGGTTCGCATTAGTTTTTTGGGACTGATAAAACAATAAACTTAGATTATTATTGTAACCTTTTAGGACAGCTAAATGTAAAAATTTAGAAAAAAAGATCTGGTTTACAGAAAAAAATCATCAAAACAATGCACCCTCACACAACTGAAAAAATCATCATCCTATTTGCCAAATTTAGTTCCCTCTGACTTCAAGCGGTTCTCAAACCCCAAAAGAATATGTGTGGTAAACGATTTACATCAAATGGAAGACCACAGGAACAAGGGTGTTGAAGTTTAAGGAGATTATATTAAATACTTATGTAAAGTATTCTAAATCATAATATAGTGCTTAACAACTTAATGAACAAGTCATTTTTTTCTTCTTACAGTGCCATACTCTATTCAAAGTGTAGACACCCCCTCTCACACACATCTGTGTTGAGTACCAACTGCTTTTACACAGATATGTGGGACCACCGGCTTAACTTGCCTTTAAGCCACTTTAGGATTAATAAATTCAATAATTGTATAATTTAGACTAAAGTTATTGATAAATGGTCTTCTGGAATACCAGTAAAACTATTTTAAATAAATTATAAAAAATTTGTAACATCTTACCTCTGCCCAAGCACAAAATACATTAAGTGTAATACACTTAACCATGCTACAAGCCGTATTAAGTATGCATTCCAAAAAAGATTTTACTGATGGGATACTGTCATCAATGTAAAGTAATAATTCAAACAGGTTCAGTAAAGTAAAACCCATATGTTGATAGATCTTCTTTTTAGTCATATTTTTTGCATCATCTGAAGAGAGACTTAATATATTTTTTACTATTATATTTACTATTCTTACAATATCTTCTATTGTATCTTCAGTCTAGAATAAAGCATCAAAAAAATATATGAATAATTTTTTTTCTAAAATGTGTGCCTAAGAAATACCTAATATTTTTATTGGTAAAAAATATTTTATTAATAAACACTACATACTTGGTATGATATATCTATCTGAGACATTTTGTTAGCAACAGCTTTCAAAAGTACAGTAGCATTATCAAGGTGGTCTTTAGGCTTTGCTTTTCGTAGACATTCTATCATTTGATCCAGTAATTCTTCCGTAACATCTAATGGAAATTTCTCAATTACAAATCCATATTGGTCGACAAGGTTAAGGACAAAGCATATATTTGCTAGCAAACATTTGGAAAGCTGTGGAATTATGTTGGTTAGGTGAGAATACTCGTCAAAGATTTGAGTTTTCTTAAAAACTGTATTCAGAGCAAGGAAAAAAACTATCTCATTTAACTCTTGGCTGTATTTTTTACTGGGTTTATTATCCCTTAAAAGACCTTTCTCATTTAAAAATTTGCTTAATTCTGTTGCAATGTATAAAATGTTTTTTTCATTTCCTAAAAATTATACTTATTGTTTTGCAAACTCAACATAGGAAATAGTAATTTTACTTACCACCTCTGTAATTAATTTTGGTAAATTCACCAGTCTGCTTAAAACAGTTTACAAGCACGCCTTGGACGCCAATTAAATTACTGTTAAGCTCCATTATTTTAAAAAGAGTCGCAAAAATCTTTTGATTTCAAAAAATATTCCCTCCTATTTTCATAACTTTTGACACCTAACCGACCTAACCTAAAACCATGAAAATCAGCTGTTCTTGAGCTGTGTGAGCTTTCGTTCATTGAGCATTACAATATTAAATTCTAAACATCTCGCTTGTCGCCAACTTTTAATTCAATTATTGCCTTCGAGCATATATCTGCTAGAGGCAGCCCTGCCGCTTGGCAGTGCAAACGAACGTGCAGGAAAGAAAGAAGGGGGTATATACCCCGCTCACCAATCAGCACTACCGAGCGACAGGGCTGCTTTTAAGAGGTATATGCTCAAGGAATATAATTAACTTATTTTTCTACCTTTAAGGCGGCGTCCACAGGCGTAATTTGCGTAGCGTAACCGTCAAAATTCTGAAATCTGATTGGTTTGTTTTTACTTTGACATTACGCTAACCAATCATGTTTTAGAATTTTGACAGTTATGCTATGCTTTTACGCCCGTGGGACGCCGCCATTAGAGGGATTTGTCAATCATCAGAGTTTATTAATATAAAGCAGAATCTGATTAATAAACTCTGGTCAACCACATTTTAAGGATCTTCTGATGTTAAAATTAAAGCAGTTTGAGCTTATTTAATTTTATTAAGGAGGAGATAAGCACCCTTTTATTGCGCCTGTGCGTAGTGTATTCTTTAATAAAAATTGCTCACTTTCGGCCTTTTAGCCCTCCATTGCGCGAGATAACAAGTTAATTTGGAGTATAGCTACATACCCTTCCTCAAGTTACATATGACAGAAATAAAACACAACCTTTAGATGCTTTCATATATATAATATATTGAATATAGATCAAAAATTTACAATGAACGATATATGTCGTTACAAAACTAAGCCACTTGTTTTTGAATTGGACATAAATAGACATTTACAACTGATAATATGGATATTTACATATATTGGTTCAAGCATATACAAGTTATCTCTTCTATATTCGTCTCTTTCTAACGTACGTGGCATATATGATTCTTTAAAACTAAAAAGAGAGCAAGATGCTCAAATATCCTAACGTTACAATATGGTCACTGGACAGTATATTTTTATATTATTTTTAATTTTTACCAAACCGATATTAACCAATGAACCATTTTGTTCAAAAAAAAATTAATTCAGGTGTTATGTAATATTTGTTTTCAATTTCATTTAGGAACAAGGGTCGATATGTATTTATATCGGGATATTTATAGTCAGTCAGCTCCGTTTCAAATAAATTGTTGGATTGCAGATAAAAAAAAA
>JAHBCN010005984.1:0-51752 GCA_019359885.1 Listronotus oregonensis | reverse complement strand
ACAAGGCATTGCGTATTACATTAAATATAATCATGATGCATCAAGGACGTGCCAGAGTCGTCATCGTAGATCAAAGTATATACAATCACAACCGAATCGCTTTTTTTCTATAAAACTCGCATATGTGCGAAAATAGTAATTTTTAGGACAGTCAAACGCAGGGCAAAAATTGTGGATGTGATTGAAGAAGACACTATTGCTATCGCCGGTAAAAATGCGAGGTCTCTTAAATTGCCTTGTCTCTTATTTGTATTTTAAAATATTGTAACGTTATTTACATAAAAAATTCTTTTTTTTCAAATAGGTACTGGACGTATTTGAATATTTACTGGATTAAAAACAGAAGTTGCCAGAAAGAGGATGACCGCAAATTTAGCCTTTTTTTAAACACCTGTAGCTTCAACTGCAATTAATAAAATCAAAATGCAACATACATGTAATCAAAACTTTTGTCTGGTCATAAATTTGTGCAGAAAGTGCAAAATCTATTTCAATAGAAGCTATACATCCCCTTAAGAGTCACTTTTGCAATGTCGTGATTAAACCCAGGTTTAAGTACTACTTAAAAAAATATGCCTACTATAGAGAACCTGCGTGACTTTGCTGATTATGCACTAGCGCTCATGGTGGCAAAATTTAGCATTTAGTATGTGAGAGAAATTGAATTTCATTCTAATCGCTATAGTAATTATAAATTAATTATTAAAATAAAAAATGTCAAACATTGTTATTATAAAGAGTAGGTTTTTAAAAAAATTAATGTCCCGGATTAACGGGTACCATCTCGGGCTAAAGAAATAGTAAAATTAATATTATAATAAATAAACTGTGTGTACATAATGTATGGAACAAATTCATTATTTGCTTAAGAAAAAAAATTAAAAAATTCATTGAACACGTAAATAATAATGTTATATTGCGCATTTTTTACATAAAATATAAATATACAGGGTGACTCATGTAGTAGATATGACGTCATCGACGATTTTTTTAATGGAGACCCCAATATTTTATTGTAGATTTACAATCGCCAAGAAGAGCTGATTTAAAAAATAAAAAGTTCTTATTACTTTAATTGACAGTTTTGTAGGTACAGGGACTTTTTTTTGCTTTTTTTCTTAGTTTTGTGTAAGTGGGTACCAACAATACTTGAAAACGCTTTTAAATATCTGTCTTGTAACTATGGTAATGCTTGTTATGCTGACAAAATAATATTTTTTGTCAAGTATTTGAGTAATATTTTTAAATTACTTATGCATTTATCTACTTCGCAGAGGATATAAATCATTATGTACAGAATGCTTTAACACCCTGTAACTACGAAATTGCCACCTAAAACCATAAGTATTGTATGTTTTTAAAATTCGATTTTCTTGGATATTTTAAATATGTACTAAAATATGGCGGTTTCTGTGTTAAAAATCATCAATAGTGTCATATCTATTATATGAGTCACCCTGTATATTTATATTTCATGTCAAAAAATGCGCAAGCTAAAATTATCATTTACGTGTTCGAGGACACTATCATTTTTTTTTAATAAGCAAATAATACATTTGTTCCATACATTTGTACACACTTTATATTTATTGTCGACGCATATACACTTACTTAATAGGGATTCACTGCTTTTATCCAATTTTATTGACGTTCTAGTAAATGAGGTTTTGATGAAAACGAATAAAATTTTATATTTGACTTAGTTTTACTGTAAAACACAACAACCAGTGATATCAGATCGTGGCTTGCTTTTAACGTTTTAATTAAATTTAAATATTTATTGTTTTATAAGTTATTGTAATATATTTATGTATTAAATTTGTAAAGATTACAAATAAATTCCTCGCACTTGAATAATGCAAAAATAAGAGGGGTAGATAACCCTTTTTTAGGGACGTACAGACCAGAAGTTTATGACCAGATAAACATTTTAAACGTTGAATTTTATTAATTGCAGTCAAAGTTACAAGTATTTAAAAAACAGGCTAAAAACCGCTTTAAGGTCTACTAAAAAATAGGATTGTCCCTGAAAATAAACACTTTTGGCAACCTTAAGTTAAAATATGAAAGTAAACAGTTTATGTTAGTTACAAAAAATGAAATCAATAAAAACAATTCTTTAAAATATGACCTTCCCCAGGTGGGACTCGAACCCACGACCCTCCGTTTTACGTACGGACGCTCTTCCCACTATGCCACCGGGGTTTTAGAACTTCAATTATAAAAAAAGTAATTAAATTAACATCATAAATAAATAAATAACCATGTGTTAAAAATAGCAATCAAAAATAATTGTATCAAAAACTGTAAAAATAAGGCCTCCAGGTTAAAATAACAATTATAGTGTTATGTTTCAACAATACATTTTTTAAATAAATAGTCTTATTCAATCAATTCCCCAATATTTCCCTAAAAAAGTGGCAGGTTACAGGACACCTAGTGTATCAGGACCATAAATGAACTCGGCTATACGCAGGAATAGCCTAATAACGCCATCACAGTTTAAAATATAGGTATAGATCGTCCGCGCAGAGAAGCTCCACGGCACTTGTGCTTATTGAACGGAAAGCGAGGTTCCTCTCTTGCCGGACGCGCCTTGTTTTCGCTTTAAACACCAATATAATCGGTTGAATTTCCAGAAATGGCGAGTGTTTGGGATCGAGAAACTTCTGGGTCCTAAAGTACGAAAATTATTACTTAAAAATAATTGTATAAAAATACTTTAAAGGCTTTTCGTCTACGACGCACTATAGGCACTTTTTTTAGATGCTAGGGCACTTTTCCAATGCTTAAAAAGGCTGCTGGATTATCACTACTCGATTTACGAAAATAACTATCTTTTAAGAAGAAAATATATTTGATTGGTCCAGTATTAGAGAAATTATAGACAAATATGCGGTTCGGTTTAAGCTTAATTTTGCATGGTTTTACCGTACCTAAGCTTTGACGTTACCAAACGTATACAGGGTGTAAAAAGTATGGTGCTTACGATTTTAATGGGCGATAGTGGAGCTCAAAACAAGTCAAAACGTTCATATGACATATGTGTCAAAACTTGACAGATGTTTGTCTAAACAATATCAAAGATACAAACTTTGATAGCAATTATTTCTAAAAAGCTTCACATTTGGCAACTTTTGTCTTAATCGCTCATTCATTGGCTAACAAAATAAACTAAGTTATAAAGGTTTTGGTCTACAAATAAAAAAATAATAATAATATGTTCCCCCAGTTAAAAAATTTAAAAACAATTGGCAACAGCGCTTTCCGTAGCGTGGAGTTCATCAGTCGTTTGTTGCCGTGGTTTATTATTTAGTTTTTAATGTTGCTGAATTAATTAGGCAAAAAAGGAGAGTGTTAAAAGTACGACAAAACTGAGTTCGTGGAAGTGAGGCTTGTGTAGAAACTAGAGGACGACATTTTGAGCAACTTATTTTAACTAAAATGTAGCTGTTTCTCTTTTATTTTATAATTAGTAATTAGAGACTTTCTATTCTTCAAGCAAAATAAAAAAGTGCTGTTCTAAAACATTTGCTAAAAAAAATGTGTTCTTCAAATGGATATTCAGCTTAATTTTGTGGTAAGTACATTTTTTTTCAATTCAAATAAAACGTAAATATCTTTATAAAAAAAGTGTAAATATGTAAAACCCCGCGAAAATCGTTCGACATTCGACTCGGTGCATGTGATGAAGCGGGCGCCCCGTTGTCAAATTATTTAAACTGTGAAAAGCCATATTTCGAAAACAATTAACTTTTAACCCATGTGTTTTAGGCTTTTTGCTTGTTTTGAGATCCACTATCGCCAATTCAAATCGTGAGCATCGTACTTTTTACACCCTGTATATTAAAAGTATGCCATCTGTATATATAGGGTAATCAAAAACATTTGTAAGTTTGACTAAAATTTATGTGATGTTTGTTTTATTTAGGTACATGGTTTCCCAATGTAAATAATTCTACTAAAAGACATAGCTAACTAATGAGATTAGGCAAAATAAGGTTACTTTGATTTATTTGGGATAAATTAGGAAAAACTTATATATAGAGTTGTATTTTTAGTTGTGGTTAGTTGCACCACAACTAACAACAAAAAAAATGTATTATTCTCTCTGTATCGATAAGGCCAAAATTTTTTTTAAGGCAACTACAAATAAGCATTCGGAAAATACGTTTATTTTCCAAGTTACGTTTGGAGTTAGCAAAAACCGTACTTTAGGACCAAAAAGTGTTAGCCAAAGCAAAACTATAACACTTCATCCTACATAGGGATAATTGACAATTAAATAATTTTGTTTTTAAATTGACTTTGACAAATTAACTAATATACTCGCTGTAAAAAATGTGATCCAAATTAATGGGAGTTGAAAGAATATAAGAAAACATTCAGAAACTGAATATTATCCATCCAATGTTCTTAAAATTTCACTTTTTGAGATTTCCTTTCCTCCTATTTTTAATGTGACACTGTAGTCAGGCAATGAAGCACTCAACCTCGGCTTTTTTGCACTAAGACGGATGGAAATGCGGTTTTTTGCATTCGCTTCTAAATTTTTTTTGTAAAGAATGTACCTACTTTGTGACTTATACAAACGACAAATTACATTGCTGCAGCCAAAAATGCATTCAAAAAATGCATTTTTTGAGACGGCTTTTGGAAGATTTAATAACTTTGTAAATATGAGTCAGAACTGGCCCAAATCGGGTTCTCGGAGGTTTTCGAGGTCGCTGAATACGATTATGATCAAATTGACCCAAAGCCAACCTGAAGGTCAGGGGAAGGAGAGAAACTTGACGCCCGGATGTTTTTTGGGTAGCTGAATTCTAATATGGCATCGGCAAACACTCCCCGGACACCTGGTGCACCGGAACCTGGACGCGGACCTCAACTTCAAAAGGTTTTCCTTCCCCACACAATCGAAAAAGACAAACCGAAAATCGTTATGGGTTTTTTTGGGGCGCTGAATCCGAATTTCACATGGTGGACCGGATCCTGGACGTGGACCTTATCTTCGAGGGTTTTTCTCACACAATCGAAAAAGACGAACCGAAAATCGTTATGGAGGGTTTTTTGGGGCGCTGAATCCGAATTTCACCGCGAAAACGACCCCCCGAACACCTGGTGCACCGTAACTAAGAAGAAATTGAAAAAAATATGAAAAATATAAGCATAATTTTTAAACTAAAATTTGTTTTTAACAAATAAATAAATTTTAAAATGAAAATTTACAACTTTAAAATGACGGTCCACCAGGTGTTTAGGGGGTCGTTTTTGACGTGAAATTTGGATTAAGTGCCCCAAAAAACGCCCCTACAATGATTCTTGGGCTGTTTTTTGGCGATCTTGTCAGGAAAATTCTCGGGGATGACGTCCACGTCCAGGTTCCGCAGCACCAGGTATCCGGGGGGTGTTCGCTCATGCCATATTTGAATTCAGCGACCCAAAAAAACCCCGGGCGTCAAGTTTCTCTCCTTCCTCGCGTAAATTTTGGAGGAGTTCCACGGAGATGACGTTCATCGGCGTTCCTAAATTCCAGGTCGGCTGTTGGTCAATTTGAATATCATAATCGTGAACAGCAACCTGAAAAACCCGATTTGGGCCAGTTCTGACTGACACCATTTGGATAAAAAATTTGGAAAATCCTAAAGCCGCAACTGCACTGCTAAAATTTTCCTGAATAATTAGTTCAAATTTTTTTAAAAACAAAAAATCTTAGTTTTTATTATAATTGACAAATAAATCTCCTTCCTAAAACACTTTCAAAACGAATTTCTGGAAATGCACCCTTTCACAACAAGAATAACTACTAAAAGCTACATAATCGGACACCTATTTCGGTGATAAGACAGTAAAGAAGAACTAGCAAATCTACCAATCTTATCACCATTTAGAACACTATCGAATCAAACTTAAAGAAAGAAAAAACACTTAACAAATTTTTACAATAATTACTTCAGGCAATTTATTGCTTTATTCGCTGAACGCGCAAAATATTTCCCGATGACTTTTTTGATGCTGAAAACAATAAACTCTAGACCGCTCAGGAAAAATTACAATCAATCAAAATATACAAACAAAAAAGAAATTTTATGTACAATTTAAGGTAACAACATAACAGATATTTGCAACAAAAACTAATATTTTTGCTTATATTTTTGACAAACATCCCCACGTTACGACTTATATTCTATGTGGCATCTTCAAAAATGACTCAGCGAAATGGAAACTTTTAGAGCACCCATATACTTTCTAAACAAAAATATTAGTCAATTCCTAGATGTATGTAATTGAGCGTATTTTTTCCTAGAATAACAAAATGAAAAAAAAAACTTCAAAACTTAAACAGAATTCTTCCCTACTAAAATATATAAAAACCCCGGTCTAAAGCCATCACTTCATATTATATACACATAAAAATCATTTTTTAAAGCTTAGAAATTAATAACAATATATAGGTGAAAAAAGATGATAACAATTGAATACGATTGTTTAGAATATCAATAAAATCGTTCGACCAAGGAATTTGGCACAGTCGCTTTGAAGTCAGAGATTACTTGTGAAATGTTTGAATTGCTTTGATATTTTTGCCAAATTTAGTGCCCAGCACATGCTCTCAGAGGCAAAAAACTAGTTTAGTTTTGTTTTTATTTAAAAGCTGTACCTTTTTGTTTTGAAACTAATTAAAGTAGAAAAAAAAGTTGCTTTTATTTTGATAAGGAGCTATGTGTAAAGCTATTTTTACAATTTGAAAGATTTCCTGCATACGTTTTTTTTTTGCAATTTTTGCTTTATAAGCGTACTTTTTGGTGTTTAAAAATTGCTGCAATTTATCTTTCACGCAAAAAGAATACTGTAGGCGTAATTTTCCTTGTAGCAACCCAGCTATTTTGGTGATTATTTTAATGATTTTTAAGGATTTGACCTAAAAATATAATTAACTTAACCTAGAAGAGCGTCGAGCGTTGGCAAAAATAACGGGTGAAACAGGAGGGTGACTCATCCTCTTTTTTTTTCTGCACTTGTCAAAATAGGAAAATGAAACTATACAGGGTAAGTCTGTAAAGTGAGACCCCCCGTTTATTGCTTTAAATATTGAAATTGGGAAAAAATATTTTGGTTATGCTATATTTTGCGAACAACGTTATGGATACAGGGTGTATTAAAAAGTCCGTACAAGGACAAAGTCCATTTTTTTAAATGACTCCTTATATTTTTTGTTACATTTTTGTTTTCTGCATAAGATTTTAAATATTTTTTATCTGGCATATCATATCCCTATATTCAATTGTTTACGAGATATTCGTATTTAAATACAAATTTAGAATGGAAAAATCCACTCATCTCCTAATGTTGTTTTACGTTTCTATGGTTTAAGCGGTTTTTGTAGAGTGACAAAACAGCTATAGTAATAATTAATAAGTAAATAGATATCACATGACGAGTAAAACTAGGTTAAACCTTAAACAAGAAAAAAAAACAATTAAAAAAATTATTTTTACAGATTAATAAAACTGTCGTTTTGACATTTTTAGCTAGTTACTATGGTTATTATGCCACTCTTTAAAAACCGCAGAAACCATAGAAACGTAAAACAATAAGAGATGAGCGGATCTCTCCCTTCTAAATTTGTATTTAAATGCAAATATCTCGTAAACAATTGAATATAGAAATATGATATGCATGATAAAAAGTATCTGGAATTTTATGGAGAAAACAAAAATTTTACAAAAAATATAGGAAGTCATTTAAAAAAATGAACCATGTCCTTGTCCGAACTTTTTGATACACCCTGTATACATAAGGTTGTTCGCAAAATATAGAGCAGCAAAAACCAAAATATTTTTGTATAAAACATGTTTTCCCAATTTAAATATTTAAAGCAATAAACGGTGGGTCTCACTCCATAGTCTTACCCTGTATATCCCTATCATATAATGTCAAATTTGATAAGTCACTTCTGGTTTTACCTCAACTTTCGATTTTCAAATGCGTTTAACAGTACCTCCTCATAAGTTGTTAAATAAATTTTGGGTGTAAAATTTTCTCACCGAATCCAATGCGTCCCTGATCTAATGTTCAGAATTTTTTCTCAGTCATGCATTTTTCAAAATTTTTGCTCGTCTGCGACTCGGGAAAATTTTCAAAAACGCGTTCCTTAGAAAAAATTTCCGGAAATAATTCAAGCACTAGGGAGATTATAATTTTTTTTTCAAAGGTGTCAAAATTCAATCTATGGGACACCGTCAGACACATAATGTTTCCAGGAATCCAAAAACGTAAAAATGGTCACATGACCGTCAACTTTGACATTATATGATATACTCTAGTTTCATTTTTCTATCCTTAAAAAACTAGAAAAAAATAGGAGTGATCCACCCTCTGGGATTTCTGGGTATGTTTAAAATAACAATTTAAAAATTTATTTGCGCCTTCATTTTATACTTAGAAATTTTAGAAAATAATTAAATAAGTTGTCTACACCTTTAAGTAAGTTGGGAAACCTTCCAGCCAAAACAAATTGCAGCTAACAAAAAAATCACTTAAGAAAACTTTCGAATAGACAAAAACTTCTTAATAGTTGTACCTTGCAACTTTCTTGCCGATCACATAACAATTCTCCAACAAATTCTTCAAAAAGAGTTACAAAACTATCTTAAGAAAAATCTTCTAGCTAGTCCAAGGTACAGCTTCAAAATATTTAATCTATGGCACCTCAAATTAAAATGTATTGAAAATTGAATTAAAGCTTACGAAAAAATAAGATATGTGCTACAAGATAATAGTTGAGATAGTAAAAATAGTCTTTCAGATATGACAGGACGATCTGTTACTTTATTTTGTGTATAAGGAAGGAAAATACTTTAGTTGGCCGAATTATCTAGTAATATATGGATATACTGTCAATCCAGTTGTAACACACCAAATTTAAGTTGATATATGCAATGTAAAGTATTTCTTTCTGTATTTATCGAGGATCAAATGTAAAATAGCCTTCCTGTGTATTTGTTTTTGTGGAATCCCGAAGAACACTGAAAAAATGATTTGAATTAAAACAATAGAGATACGATATATTTATTAAAATGTATCGAAAAAATGAGACTTTTAAAAACAAACCAATAAAAAGGTGTCCCATTAAAAAAAATGTTAATTTTATGTTGTATCTCTTTTGCTTTCATTTGAATAATTTTTTTAGTGTTCTTTAAAATTCTACAGAAAATAAACACACAAGATAATAATTTAATATATATAAGTTTTAGTTATGTGAAATGTATTTAAAATTTTACACAAAATCCAAAAAAATTGATAATATACACTGGGTATCTAGTTTAACTACTTTAAGCGCCCTCTATTATCGGGCCATTTAAACTTTAGAATGACATAAGCAAAAAATGTTTCCCCATTGGTCATTTGCTTTGTAACCATGGTTAATGACTTTTTGCTATACACTTTGGTTGTTATTTTTTCTTTCGTGGCCCTCAAAATGGCTTAATTTTAGACAAAGTATCTGTAATTTTTTTTTAAGTCTCATATAAGATGCATAATGATGATAATAAGCATATATTAACTTAAACTTGTGTATGTGATCTTCTTGGTTTGACATCTAAATATATGCGTGACGGATATGTTGCTAGATTTCGATGGGTCATTAATATATTTTTTCTTTTAAGTTAGCTATAGTTAGTAGTAGTACTTAAAGTAGGCAAGACGAACATCCAGTACTGTGCCAAAAATTAGGTGGTAATTTGACATTGATGTCTTGTTTGAATTTGGCTATCACATTTCGTTTGAGCAAGGTGTGATGTTGATTCCTGAAAAAGAATTAAACTGTTAGTTTTGTAAATGTAAACCTTTACAGCCTACTATTCAACAAGCATATAATGATGGCTGTTATTCATGCAGACGAATAACAGCCATTATATACGAGTAGAATAGTGTACTTTATCCATTACTATCAAATAGTTTTAGCTAAAATTAGTATATAAGGCCATTATTTTTAAACTAGTAAATAATGTTTTTACTATAACAGGGTTAGAAAAATAGTAAATGGTGTGAAAATAATTTAATATTAATGCCTGGAGCTTACTGGTCCATATACCGGGTGATTTGCAACTTAAAATAAACTTGAAAGTGTACTAAGTGGCGTAGAAAGGTAAACACCTATTATTTATAATCTTATTTTAATAACATTTTGCAAGAAAATTTACTTTAAGTCCAGTAAAAAATGCTTAAGTTTTTAATCTTATCTACGCTTCATATAGACGGGTTTTTAGACTTGCCCAATTAAAAGTTTTATAAACTTATTTTCAGATTTGTGATTTATTTCTAAACATTTTTTTTCAAAGTGCTTTATTTTAACAATGTGCCTCAAGTACAAAGACTCGGTAATAATATTAGTCAATTTTTTTAAATATCGCCTTTAGGAGGTTTAAGCTAGTTCATTCGTAAAACGGCTTTTCTTAAGAATTAAACGAAAATGAAATACAGGGTTAATAAAAATATGTCTTTTAACGATAAAAAAACTGACTTTTTTTTATCGTTTATGACACAAGATATTAACAATTAAATTGTGCAAAATTAACATTGTCAATATCTGCCATGTATAAAAGTTGTGCATTCATTTCGGAATATCTCAAAAACGGTTCTTACAATATTTTTTACAAACTAATGCAATATAAATCAAAGTATTAAGAAATTTAAAAAAAAACCTGAATTTTTTGACTGTTTTGTTAAAATGATATTGATTTTTAAAAGTTTACTAGGTCTGTTTGTTATTAAGAAATAGTGTACACTATTTTATTCTTTTTTTACGCAATCCCCCTTATGAAAAGTATATTTTAGGACTAGGTAGGTTCAAAAAGTGTAAAATGGTGTGAATAATGAATAGGCTTCATGTGTTGTGTGTACAGTCTTCTACAAAAATAATATTTTCAAGCATTGAGAATCTGTAACTTCGGAAAAACCATATTTGATCTTATTTGGAACAGCGCTAAATTTGGGGTCCATTCAAAATACTGCATCACGAATTGAACTAGAATAGAAAAAAATATAATGATCTTTCCTGGTATGAACCCTGGCCTGTTCAACGATCAATTTTTGTTAGACAGAGATGGACAAGTTCGGTGCAGATGGCATGGAAAAAACGAAAATAAAAGATTGTGTAAGACTGTCCCGAGGGAACTACCTTAAAGATCAAAAATGCTGCTTTTTAGGGTTTAATAAATACCCAACCCAAAAATTTTTAAAAATACAAAAAAAAATCTTTGGCACCATTATAAAAATAATGGATAAAACAACATAAATATCATGTGGTAATAAAACTCTTAACCCCCACAAAATGTGTTCATTTCTGCATTCACCATGCATTTCAGTTTTTTAAAATTTTGAATATATATTTTTTTAAATCTGAGCAAGTAGAGGTCTTCTTATTTCAAACACCACACACTAAGTTTTTAACAGACTATTAAAGCTTACAAAGAAAAATGGCGAAAATTTAAGAAATTTTATTTTTTGTTTGTTGATTTTATTAATTAATAAATAGGTATTAATTGTAGCTTGTTTAGCTACAGTACATTCCACAATAATTCGTTGATTTATCGTTTTACCTGCTTCTGTTAGTTGTAAAACTCAATAAACTTTGGGTACTCGCATATAGGTCCGGACTTAAAATTTCCTTTATTATTGTACCTACTTTTTGGTATATTATGTAGATTAAAGGCAAATTGTAGGTGTTCAATATAAAGCAAAGTCTTTTCATCTTAGTTCATCAGTCGTTTTGAGTTTGTCAAGGTATTTTCGCGTGTGTTATTGAGCATCCAAAATAGCTAACCTAAACTATTAATATAAGTAGGTAATCAGGACCTGTACCCTTTCAAAAGGGGCGGTGCCTACACGATAGATATTTGTCAGGCAACCTATTTATGGTTGGGTTTTCCACAGAGGGTTGTAACTTAAATTTTATTGCGGTCAAGAAATCAACGAATTATTGTGAAACGTACCATACTACTAGTACTTACTTTTGCTTAAAGTCGAAAACTGCGACCGGCGTCTGCGGCGGTACCATAAACACCATTCCAGACCCGTAATGTTTTAGAACACTATTTTACAAAAAAACAATCTCTAAATTAACAGTCTAACGAACCGGAGCTGTCCCGATGCGCGCGCACCTCACCACTCGTCAACTGGCAATAAACAACGACGACCAAAAAATCGAGTCTCTTATTGTTATCAATTATTTTTAGCTAAATTACAACCAATCGCGCACTACGAACGATCTCACTGTCCAATGTTTCGGGTATTTTCTTCGTTTTCTGTTTTTTTTTTTTTGATTTTTTCGAATAGCGGTTATGATTCGGCGTGGCTAACACGTGACGGCCATGGTATGCGCATGCGCCTGCGCCTGGTCGAATTCGCTCACGAGTTTTTTGATGTGCGACAGTTTTTCGTGCAGATATTGGAACCGACTCTTGGCCCGTTGATGCTCGAGATCCTTTTTCATTTCCTGATATTCTCGGACTATTTGCCTTTTAATGTCCTGCAAAAAAGAAAAGAAAAATATTAACTTTGTCACTTTAAGGATTTTTTCTTGAGCTTACCACAGTGCTATTGTTAGGTACAGTGACGGCCATTAAATCTTGGCCAAAAAATTTGTAAAATTTTTACTTTTCTGCCAATTTTTTAATTACTATAAATAAAGCAAAAGGTAAAAGAAAATATTTATACTTTATAAAAACTAACAAATTAATAAATTAATTAACAATTTAATAAATTCAAACAAATTTAAATATTTTTCCAAACAAATTTAATATTTTATTGCGGTCCCTTTTTTTTCTAAGACAAGCATCAAATGGACCACAGCCCGTGCGTAGTCCGGATTTCCTCGTAACTCATTCCACGCCTCTAAAATTTTATCCTTAAGTTTGTTTACATTTTGCGGCCTAAACTCATTTTCCCTATTTATTTTTTTTAACTAATAAGCTCCAAACATTTTCCATAACATTTAAATCTAGGCTACGTGCGGGCCACGGTAAAACCCTGATACGCTGCTCTTCCATCCATTCATCGACTTGCCGGACTGTATGAACGGGACACTTATCTTGCTGAAAGATAAAGTTTCTGTCCGGAAATCGATCTAGTACGAAAGGAAGCATGATATTCTGTAGTAGATCTATATATCCCTCCGCATTGAACCTTCCTTTGATAAAATAAAATACACAAAGTCCTTGTGCACTCAGCCAAACCCAAACATTTACCGAAAATCGCCCACTACTTCTGTCCTTTTGGGTATATTTTTCATCAAATCGTGTTCCTTGAGGCCTGTATACCTTAAGTATCCCATTGTAGCACGACTGAAACACTTTTCATCGGTAAATATTATATTTTCCCAAAAAATCGGAGGTTCCAAGTAAAATTGTAGAGCAAATCCAATGCGTTGTTCTTTATTTGCATTTATTAAAAACGGTTTTAAGGCTGCCGGATGGCAGCGCAATACGGATATTTGCCTTATTCTTCGCCGTGCCGTTCTAACCGATGCTGGGAAATTGCTTTCGGTTTTTGCTGTAACTACATATTTAAATGGTTAGTTTCTCAAAATATTAACTAAATTATTGTCTTGTTCTTGATTCGATAGTTTGGGGCGACCACTTCCAGCTCTTCTCTTAAAGGAGTAAATTTCCTGTCATTTTTTTTTAACAAAATGAATAGTACTCTTTGGGATGTTTAGCTCTTCCGCCACATCCCTTTCTGGCCAACCTCTCTGCACTATATAATGAATAATAATTACTTTTTGATCCAAAGTTAAGTTTGGCATTTTAAAAAATATTTTTAGACACCGACAACGGACACCTGTTTCTTTATTAGTTTTTTCAACAGGTATTTATATTTAGTAGAAGGTGGCATAAGCCTATTTTACGAGAGGGAAAAAGAATTGCCCAAGAGTTAATGGCCGTTACTGTACTTCAATTCTCCTGAACCGATTGGCCGCGTATCAATGCTAATATACCGCCCACGTTTTTGAGTGAATATCCTGCACCAAGAGTCTGTATTTTAGTGTCTTTCACTAATTATATTGTTCTATGGCTGATTTGATACTGCCGGCATTTATATTGTGTTTTATGAATACTAATTTATTACTCTTTTCATTTATTTTAAGTTATTAACAATGGACTTTAATATTTGCATATTTGGAGAAGAACTGAGAACTTCTGCGAGCAGTAGGTTCCACAGGGATGAAGGAACGAACAAAGTGGGAAGTTCATGGCCTCTCTTTAAATGAAGTTAATTCCAGAAAATATCCCAATAATTGGAAAAAGTGCCATAATGCCATGAAATTAATAAAATCAAAAATCATTGGGTTTTACGAATATCATAAAGCATTTTAAAAAGGATAAAGTATTTACTTACTTTAGATCTTGGACTATTCGCCTCCTCCTGCTTAAGTTTCTCCTCCAGCTGCAAAAACCTGTTGGAGACCTTTTCCACAATGGGGTACAACCCCCTGTATTCGGTATAGTCTGCGTTAAAGTCCGCCTTGTATGCCCTCTTCTGTTCAATTGACTTTATGGTAACATACTGCCTAAAAACACAACAACAAATACTTTATAGAACATATAGAAATAGCAAATCTAAAATATACACAGCTTAATAAGAAAAATGGGACCTATTTTTATAATAATACACTTAGTCAATGTTTATTATGGTGGTTTTATCACGTTTGTAAATTTCAAGATGTTGATTTTTTTACTTCTTTGGTTCGCTATATAAATTCTGTTTCTTAACATCTGGGAACACATAATCTGATTCTAAAAAGCGCCTAGAAAAATTTGAAAAATATCTGTTATATAATTCAAAATTAATGCTGCCTTTGCTGAATCCACCCTTTTTTGATCTTTCAAAAAAAAAAAAACGCTCTATGAATCATAGATCGGCAGGTGGGGGTGCTGATTTATATGTTGGATTGCTGAAGTTGATATTTCTAGCAAAGTGGGTTTCGAGATATCAGATCGAAACATTACCATTGTAATTTCAAGTATATAGATTAAGCAGTAATATATAATATAAGATTTTTATTTACTTATTAAATATGGAAAATTTAAACTTTGCAAGGCCCTTGTAGGGTCAAGCCATTTATTTACTGGACTAAAAAGTACAAATATCAAATCTTGAAGTCAACTGAAATTTACAAACATAAAAAAAACCCTAAAATTAACCTGTTAAATGACCAAAGAGATCTAAGAAATTCTTCATTGTACAGTTTTTTAAATTAGACTTTTTTTAAAATGTGCAGATACCTGAGTCATCCTTATTATAAGCAGATGTACACCATAGTTTAAGTTATTCAAAAAAGAAACTTGTTTTATTTAAGTAGTTTATAAAAATTAAATGTATTCTTACTTTTTATAATCTGGGAACTCTCCCTCATCTGCCAAAATGTCCTGGCTGGCCTGAACGGGGGACTTTGCCGGGACTTGGAGTGGCATACCTTCGGTCTGACTATCGGGACTGACTCTGGCTATTCTCTGACTACTTGACGATACCTAAACAGAACAATTCGTTTTCTAGCAACAACACACCACCACTGACTGACTGACTACAACTATTCAAATCAAAGACGTTCTTACAAATGAAAGCCTAATGTAGATGTCATAGATATAAGATAAACAATGGGAGGGTGTATATTTAGCCTAATTAGAGAACTATTGGTAACACAGGTACAGGTATAGAAGTATGTGCAAGAATTGCGCAGTGTCGGGCGTCACCCATCTCGGCCCGAGGAATCAGGTATTGCGCATAATTTCGCCCAAGTTATTAAAATATGTTATGAATCCTAGTTGTGCCTATTTTATAATATTATAAGGAAGTAAATAAATATTTTAAATTTATTTTAATGTAAATTTAAAGTCAGAACTAAACATAATTACTCATCTTAATTTTGTCTTGAATTTAACCTACTAATTGGATATCAAATTACACCTAAATTTCTTTACCAATTTCTGTATAGATATTAACCGTTGTGTGTAAGCCTCATAATCTAATAAGTCCTAATTCCAAGAAAGTTTTATTGCACATCTAGTCTTACCACACCTGGGAAAAATCGTGGAAAATCGGTTTTTTCAATATAACTCAAAAACTTTTGATTTTAGGAAAAAAGGTATATAATCAAAATTAATGGTCTAATAAAACTACGTAATTTTTATTTTATAAAATTTTTTGTAGCTCTTTTAGTTTTTGAGATATTAACGATTTAAATTTAAAATAAAAACGCAACTATCTTAAAAACTAAAGGAGCTACGAAAAAATGTATGAAACAAAAAATGTGCTTTTTAATAAGCTCTATAAAAAGGTTATATACACACTTTTAATAAAATAAGTAATTAAATTAAACTTTTAATACCGCCGGAAGTACGTTCGAAAATTTTGGTCCAGGGTAAAATAATTTGTTCCAAATACTAAAAATGTATAAACACATATCTTTTCGTATTGATAACCTCTTAACAAAATAATTTAGTGCAAAAAATTGCTTTGCTTTAGAAAAATGCCTATATTCAAGTAATTTTTGATTAGCTCATTGAACATAAAGAATGGTTCTTGAACATTCTCATAAAAGACCGGCCAAAGAAAGGTTTGATGGATTGTTTACTAAGGATATTTAATGACAATTTTTATCAAAATTTTTGGTGATGATTTTCGCCAAAAATTTCACTAGAATTCTTGTATGTGTAAAATGGTTCTTACGGAAAAATTTTTATAAAAAAATATTTAGAATTTAATTTGGTTTCGTTTTATATATTAAAAGGCCGCCGATTTTTGATAAAGGCAATTAGTATTGGTTGGTTTTGGGCACAGTGCGCAATTCCTGCTAAAAAAGTTAGGTGCGTGTTTATAAACTGGTTCCCTGCAGGTAGCCTATTACATATATATTTTCATTCCGATTTAACAGTATATAAATTGCCTTCCAGACATCTTAATTATATATTTTTCCTAGTTCAGTTGCCTATTTTACTTCAACTATAAATCTTTGTACAATTTTGAGTAAAAAAGAAAAACAGTTAATTATTTTCATCTATTTCCAAAGCACCCTGTATATAGTTACCATACTTACCTTATGACTGTTATTATTCCGCCTGTCTTTTTCTCGCTGCACACCGTTAGGTACAGGATGGTTCTGCTGCACCGGACTATTCGTGCCTCTTCGAGCTTCTTCGGTCATTAGTCCGCTATTTACCGGAGACCTAGAGAAACAGAAGGTTGCGTCAATAAAAAAAATCTTTTTTAATAAAAGTTTAAAATTCGCTGTAAAAAAATACTCACCCACTTCTAAACACTTTCTCCCTGCTAACGCCAAACGTCAAACCATTCGCACTATCACACTGTCGCTTATTCCTCTCCTCCTCAGCTGGCGGAAGATTGTCATAAGAATTAAAGTACCTAAAATCAAAGATAATAACTATAAATATAAAAAAATTCCCACCACTATAATCTAACAAGCCTATGGGTTTAAAATTAAAATTCGAAAATAACCCTCCCGATCAACAGACCTAACTACATGCGAAAATTTTAGTCCTTAAATGACTTACCCATTTGAAGGAGATTCCCTGCTTCTAGGGTTCATGTTGGAAGCATCCCGAAGGTCTGTGGCAGGTCTCCTTTGGCTATTGTTTTGTTCGACAGGCGACCTGTTGTATACCGGATCCGACTGGCGATATACCGGATCTGGTGTAGTCTGCTGCCTAAATAGTAACAAAAATACTTTTTTTATACTCAAACAAAAATATATGTGGATGGGGTGAAAAGTTTCCGGCCTGACCAAGAGATGGCGCCAACAGGTCTACTTTTGTGATGGCGTCTTGTAGTACCATTCTTATCTAGCTTCTTGTACATAAAGTTTCAGGTCGATTGCTCTGTTAGTATAAGTTTGATGCGGTATTGAAGAATTGCTAAGCGTAAAAATGTGAAAATCAGAAAAGCTTGCGGTCATAAAATACTTTCATTTGAAAGGGTTTACACCAGCTTAAATTAAAGATGAAATGGATTTAACATTACAAGCTCTTCTTCATCATATTCAACTATAACAGTGGGTTTTTGAATTTAAGAAAGGTCTTATACCTCTGACGATCTACGTTCGGGACGCCCCGTCGAGGTCACACCTCCAGAAATGATTGAGAAAATCCATAAAATAGTGTTGGAGGACCGCAGATTGAAAGTGTATGAGATAGCTAAGACTACTGTGATATCAACTGAACGTGTGGGCATGCAGAAGCTCTGTGCAAGGTGGGTGCCACGTTTGCTAACGGTCGACCAAAAATTGAATCGAAAAAATCATTTCAACCAAGAATTTGGTACTGTATAAGCATAACCCAAGCGATTTTTTGCGTCGATTTGTAACTTTTGATGAAACTTGAGTCCACCATTATACTCCTGAAAATAAAAAACAGTCAAAACAGTGGATTGGACCGGGTGAACCAATTCCCAAAAAGGCAAATCAATTTTATCGGCGAAAAAGGTTATGGCTACAGTTTTTTGGGATGCAAGAGGAATAATCTTCATTGATTACCTCTCAAAGGGTAAGACTTCGCCGAGTTATTGCAACGTTTGAAGAAGGAGGTGCAGAATAAAGGTCCTCTTCTATCATTGCGCAGGCTAAAATTCACGAATTGAAAATGCATCCTCTCTATTCTCCAGATTTAGCCCCTAGTGACTATCATCTGTGCCCTAACCTCAAAAAATGGCTCGGTGGTAAGAGATTTGGAAGCAATGAGGAAGTAATTGATGCTGTTAATCAGTATTTTGAGGAGCTTGATGAATCGGTGTGTAAAGATGGTATTACTAAATTAGAGCACCATTATGAAAACTGTATTAGTCTTGATGGAGATTATAATGAAAAATAACACACTTGTAATGTAAATAACAAAACTATTAAATATTATGATGATTTTTAAAACCGTTTTAAATCATTACCTTAATTTTTTTCTTAGCTTAAGATTGTTAGACAAGTTAAAACTTACCTATACCCGAAAGGACCCTCTCCAAATGCCTGCTGCACCGGCGCCCCCTTCGCACCGTGCGCTATCCGAGGCCGCTTATATGAAAACCCGTCTGTACCCTCGTTGTATCCCGGTCGCTTTCCCCCACTGCTCACACCGTTGGTGGAAGTAATAAGAGGAGGAGAGCCTGGGTGTGTACTTGTGGGGGACTGACCACTGCCCGAGCTGCCTCCGTCACTTCCACCTGGAGGGGTCAAATTTTGGGGTTTACGCCTGAAAGAACAAATATATTTTTATATTATTTAGAAATCTAATCTGGTAGTAACCAATTTGCCAAATATTATGGTTTCCAGGCTATGATAAATTTTAAGATTGCCCATAGTTACTTTATTTAGAACTTTTACATTCTGTAACTGGTAACATTTGCAATATGTAGTAATGGAAAAATGAATTTCCGTTAGTAATGGGTGAAGGTGTTTCTTTGAAGCTCCGTAACTTAGATATACTTTTATATTATTTAAGAAAACATCTAATCATATTTAACTCTAATGGACTTTATAACCATACTAAACATAATACTGCTAACCTTTTTAGGATTTGCTTCTCAGTCTCCGTGTAAAACGGCCAATCCTCGTTCACTTCGTTCCACATATTCCTGTTCAAATAATAGCAGTTGTCCCGTAACGACGCGATCTGTTTCAGTACTGTGGTAATGCTGTTCTGTCCCCTAGGCCCCCCTCTAAAATGTCAACGATATCATTCTGCTACTTTATTTCTGATCAATATTAAAAATACAAACCTTTGGTTAGGCGGTCGTGCAGTTCAATCTTTTTGAAGGGCCTCAGAGCGAGTAGCTGAATCAGACGCTCCCTGAAACAAATAAAAATTATTTTCAAAATGTTTAATTAAAGATTAATATTTTAAGGTTTGGGAATTAACTGACTAAAACATAGTTATATAATGAAAATAAATTTGGAATATATATATATATATATATATATATATATATATATATATATATATATATATATATATATATATATATATATATATATATATATATATATATATATATTATATATATAGATACAGTGAAGGAAAACAAACGGACAAAAAATTTACGATTTTCAAAACGGTGTTTTGGGTTTATGGTCTTAAATACACAAAGTTTCACTCAGATCGGTGGTATACAGGGCAAATTATAACTAAATTGTTAGAAATCGCTACCAGTAAAGTGACCCTAATTTGAGAGATAGAGGATTTGTATTAAGAAAAAGTTGTTTAGAATTAAAAGTTAGGCTTATTACAAATTTTTTAAGAACTGGAAGTGTACTTAATACAAAAAAGAAAAACGTATGATGATAATAAATAACTTAAAATTAAATTTTAAGCATACAATATGTACATTAAATTATTATTTATAAATTATTTAACGTAGCTTCCTCAGTTTTTAACGCATATTTTAATCAGTCTTCTGAATTTCCTTCAACTATTTGGAATATGGGCTAGTGTTATTGTCCGGGCAGCGTATAACGCACGCTTCTTTCAAGACATTCTGATTATTGGGAAGTTGCTCGGCAACAAATTAATTTATTTCCAGCTAGGGGAACTACTGCCAGTATTCCAGGAAAACTACTTTAAAAAACCCATTTTTAACTGCCGAAGATATAAAAAAAATATCCATCTATTTTACGTTCTCTTAGAACCATTAGAAGGCGTTTGTGTCATGTAAACTTAAATGCCAGAAGACCTGCCCAACAACCGTTTATTTCAATAAAAGGTTTAATCCGAAATACACTGTACCCACCATAAAACATGGAGATGGAATCTCAAAGTTTGGGGATGTTTTTCGGGGCATGGTGTGTCCACTTGTAAGCATAAATGGAATTTATGGACCGCTATGTTTGGCTTAATATTCTGCGCACTACAATGGTACCCTAGGCTGAAACTAATTTACCTTTAACCAAATTTATGCACAACGATCCCAAACATACCTCAAAAATAATTAAGGACTTTTTAGCACAGGAACAAGTTGAGGTTTTAAAATGGCCAGCGCAAAGTTCAGATTTAGACCCCTTAAAAAGTTTATGGGACCAGCTGGAAGACGATGTCAAGCATAAAAACAGGGACAAATTTAAAAATAATGATGAGTTATTCAGAGCCTTAGTGGTAAAGAAACTGATTGAGTCAATGCCCAGAAGGTGACAAGCAGTGATTAAGAGTAGAGGTTTCGCCACCAAATATTAAATAAACTTGGTGTAAAATTTAGTTTTTATAAATTTTTTCCTTTTTAGTCCCCACGAAAAAACCACAGCAAGAGGGCAAACCAGGGAATGGATCCGAAACAAACACGAGGAATACTGGGGAAACCTCAGTAGAATTAGACATGGAAAAAGCTTCATAAGAGGCCCATCCAAAAAAACGAAGGAAGAACTACTCAGACAAAGTAGGAAAAGACTTCGCATAACGGTAGGGTTGCTAACACACCTACACAAGGGAGGCTCATACATTGGGGACTCAAGTTGCAGAATGTGCGACGAGGGGGAAGAAACAGCCTACCATATCTTGTGCGAATGTGAAGCATTGAATCACAAAAGACGGGCATTATTTTGGCAGCCGAAAATGAGCCCATAGGAATATATCAAACAACCAGTCTCGGGGTTATACAGACTTGTGGAAGGAACGAGACTAATGGGAGGATTGATATAAAGGATAATGGGAGATTAGGCACAAAAAGCCCAAGAGGCTGCGCTGCCTCCGTGAATCAAGACGGCCCCCAGGAAAGAAGAAGAAGAAGTCCTCACGAATATCTTTGGTTTGAATAAAAGCTATGTTATAATACCTGTATTGTATTATTATTATACAAATTATCTAAAATACAATTACATAAATTTTGTTGAAATTGTTTTACATTTGAAAGAATAACAACGGTTTTTCTAAAGTTTCTCCACTTTTGGCCGGTAACATATGTCCCAGTTTAGTCCTTGATAGATGATCCTGTAGTAGATAATAAATAAAAAAATAATAAATCTTGTGTGTGTGTCCGTCCAAAATAAAATTCTACACTTCTGCTTTAATTGGCAAATAAACTTTCCGCGCCTCACTCTTAGGTTTTAATATTTTTTAAATTTTTTTATAAAGGTTCTCCTGTTTCTAGTAGCATTATGAGTATACCTTCAATTTTTAAATATAAGTGATGAATCATCCGCAAAGTAATTGATCCATTAGTGATATGTTAGACTGACAAAAACGAGCTATGCACATTTTAAATGGAACCAAGGTCCAACAAACACCCTGCAAACCTATTTTTACATAACTAAATATTTTAACTATATTTGATCTGTGTATTCTGGAGGGTATCTGTTTCATACACAGCAGCGTTGATGCAACCACAAAGAGACGAGAGATCCATTCCTATAAAACACGCCAGAGAAATGCAATCGAAACTCCCTTTTGCCAGTTTTCATTAACACAAAATCCGATATGTCATTAAGGAAAAATGTTTTACAACAAACTACCCACGACATTAACAAGCATTGAAGGACAGAGGGAATTTAAAAGAAAACTGAGAAATTACCTAGGACGATGCGCCCATTACAACTAAGAGGAGTTCCCAAGCAAAACTATTGTACCTGATGATTTTATTATGTAGTTTGTCTTGAGTGTTTATTAATATTATTTATTTATACATTTAATTTGTGTTTTATGTTAAGTTTTATACAGACTTTTAGCTTTAGGTATCATATTGTTATACAGCATAATCTGCTTTTTAATAAATTTAAATTGAATTTTTAACTCGGAGGATGGGTCAAGTTATAAAAAAGATCTTTTCATCTTTAAAAACCTGATAACGACAATATTTTTTCCTCTTAACCATAAGGCAGATGAAAAAATAATGGCCAGTTTTCTGTAAATACAGTCGAATAGCTGTTAACATACCTCAAAGGCCTTCTTGACACGTCTGGCCCAGAAGGTTTCCTGTTGTGCTGGACGGTGCTTCGTTGCGAGCTGCTCACGTGATTGCTTCCCAGTCCATTCGATAGACCGTTGCTCAAGGACGAATGCACCGACGGCTGCAGGTTACCTTGAAAAAATACATTCTGTATTTTAAGACATGTTGCGCAAAGGTAATTAGGTGGCAAAACCGTTAATGAAAGTAAAATACAAAAATTACAAGCAAAATTCGTGTTGTTATAGAGAATATTTCACTTATGTATAAATTTTCCCATAAGACACGTTAAATATTAAAAATTTTCAGCGGAAATTTCACGTTGCTTCGACAACGTGGTATTTCCACTTACTAATAAAAACACGGAACAATCGAACCTGTTTGTTTGTATTGTCAATTAGAAACGTCAAAATCGGTCAAAATGAGTCGATTTGGTCATGTACACGATGAAGAAATAGATAAATTAAAAAAACGATTTCAGTTATAGTTTAAATTATGTTGCATGAAATTGAAAATTGTATGACAAAAAAACCATTTTAATAGTATAATACTTCCATATTTCTCCATTTTAGAAATTTTCTCCCTAAATACCGCTCATGCATAAAAATTAACCAGATAATTTTCATTCAAGCTTGTTATACAAATTCCACTCGTTCTTCGAACTCGTGGAATTATAAATAACAAGCTCATGAAAATTATCGGTAATTTTTAAGCACTCGTGGTATTACTCCCGACAATACAATACAAAACTTATTAAAACTAACTTACTTTGGGGCGGTTTTACGACTGGCGGCGGTTGGTAAGCAGAAGGCTGCACCGATTGCCCTGTTCCTTTGAGGAGGCTGTCTCGCATCGAGGACCTGGGTGGCTGCGACGAGGGCAACACGGGCGGCCTTGAAGACGATGAGGTCTGTTTGACTTTGACTTTGCGGCCGATGTCCGTTTGGTTAGGTTTGATTTCACGTGTGCTAGAAAAAAATCCAAAATTTAAAAAATGTTTAATAATCGCAAAAAGTTCTTAATTGTAACACCCTGTACAAACAAATAAGAATTACCAGAAACGTCTTAGAATACAAAGACTCGGTGTTCTATTCATACGCCATTCTACTGACCACTGGCACTACACCTTGACTACTAGGATATAAGGGTGAAAAAGATAGATATAGAAATAGGGTTAGACACAGGGTACTCGTGCTACAACATACACGAGTGGAGCCATCTAATATTAAAATATGAAAAATATTGATTCTGATGCTCAACTAAAGTGTTTTATTCATATTTAAACCAAGAAAAAACCAGTCATAAAATTTTCGGTAGCTGACACGCCTCATTATTTACACAACTAAACTTTCAATACCGCCGGAAGTAAAGTAAAATGCCTATATTTAGGTAATTTTTCGATTAACTCATTGAACATAAAGAATGGTTCTTAAACATTCTCAGAAAAGCCCGGCCAAAGAAACGTTTTGTGGATTGTTTACTGAGGATATTTTATGGGTTTTTTTTTGTTACCGTCCTAATTGGGAGATTTAGGGCTGGTTTTTTTCTTGGTTTAAATATAAATAAATACACTTAAATATAGATAATAAACGGTGTCACAGACTATGTTGCCAAATGTATCCACAGAATCCTTTGTCACGAGAAATTGGGCTTTTAGTATTTAAAAATAAGAATTTGTCTTTAGAAAGGGCGAATATTAGAAACTTAATATTAAATAAAGGTCTTTAAAAAATTATAACATGAGAATTTACTGTTTTTTTTTTTTTTTTGATAAAAAAGTTTAATAGAATATAATCGTTATTCTTGAAAACCGGGTACTTACAAGACTTTTGGGGCTGGTTTTAAAAGAATCATTAACAATGCCAACTATGTATGTATAAACAAAAGTAGGTCTGTATTATTTTTAAAATAAATTATTACTTGTTACTTAAAGCACTTATATGTAAACCATGTTTTGTTCTATATTTACATATCTGGGCTTGTCCTCCTGTTAAGGTGAGCAAGTCACAGTTTTTTTATTTAAAAAAATGCCTATTTTAAATTTTGTATTGTTAAAGCTTTTAAAACTTAATAAGCGGGCGAATTAGGTTTTCCGCCATTGTGTTCTTTTGGAAAGACTACATTTGGCAACATTAGTGTACAGTGACGGCCATTAAATCTTGAGCAAAAAATTTGACAAATTTTGACTTTTCTGCCAATTTTTTTAAATCGCTCTTTTTTACCTTGTTTTACTTTTAATTACTATAAATAAAACAAAAGTTAAAAGAAAATATTTACTTTTTATAAAAACAAACAAATTAATAAATTAATTAACAATTTAATAAATTCAAAAAAACTCAAATATCCTTCCAAACAAAATTTAATATTTTATTGCGGCCCCGTTTTTTCTAAGACAGAGTTTAGCCTTCCAGGCATCGAATGGACCAAAGTCTGGGAGTAGTCCGGATTTCCTCGTAACTCATTCCACACCTCTAAAATTTTTTCCTTAAGTTCGGTTATATTTTGAGGCCTAAACTCATTTTCCCTATTTATTTTTTTAACTAATAAGCCACGGTAAAATCCTGATGCGCTGCTCTTTCATTCATTCATCGACTTGCCGGGCCGTATGAACGGGACACTTATCTTGCTGAAAGATAAAATTTCTGTCCGGAAATCGATCCAGTACAGAAGGAAGCATGATGTTCTAGTAAATCTATATATACCTCCACATTGAACCTTTCTTCGATAAAATAACATACACCATACACCAAGTCCTTGTGCACTCAGCCACCCCCAAACATTTACCGAAAATCGCCCACTCCTTCTGTCCTTTTGGGTATATTTTTCATCAAATCGTGTTCATTGAGGCCTGTATACCTTAAGTATCCCATTGTGGCACGACTGAAACACTTTTTCATCGGTGAAAATTATATTTTCCCAAAAAAATCAGAACTTCCAAGTAAAATTGTAGAGCAAATCCAATGCGTTGTTCTTTAATTGCATTTGTTAAAAACGGTTTGCCTGATTCTTCGCCGTGCCGTTCTAACCGATGCTGGGAAATTGCTTTCCGTTTTTGCTGTAACTACAGATTTATATAGTTGGTTTCTCAAAACATTAACTAAATTATTTTCTTGTTCTTGATTCGATAGTTTTGGGCGACCACTTCCAGCTCTTCTCTCAAAGGAGTGTGTTTCCTGCCATTTTTTTTAACAAAATGAATAGTACTCTCTGGGATGTTAAGCTCTTCCGCCACATCCCTTTCTGGCCAACCTCTCTGCTCAATATAATAAATAATTAATACTTTTTGATCCAAATTTAAAAAATATTGTTAGACACTGACCACGGACATCTGTTTCTTTATTAGGTTTTTTAACAGGTATTTATATTTAGTAGAACTTGGCATAAGCCTGATTTACGAATGGGAAAAAGAATTGCCCAAGATTTAATGACCTTTCCTGAACATCCACCTCGCGAATCGGTCTGTCTCAAAAAGTTATGTGATCAGTGCGCAGTTGCCAGTGTCAAACCAGTGTTGGCAAATATCAATATCGGGAAAACAATAGCATTAACTGGTTTATATTTCTGTGTAACAATTTTGATATAATAGTCCGGGAACAGAAGGGGTAAAAAAAAGTAATTACTATTCGGTCTATTTCATTAAATTCCGTTAGGGACGTGTTTTTTAAAGGTGGGTATCGATTCACCGCGGTTGTTCGCTTTGGACTAACCAATTTATCGATGGTAGACGACTGACGATCTGACCCATCATTTTGTTATTAGAAAACACGCCCCTAACGGAATTTCAGGAAATGGACCGGCTATTAATAACTTTTTTTATCCTTCCAGCTTCCACACTATTAATGAAAGAGTCTGTATACTTATAAGTCTTTGAGAATCACACTCACCATTTATTCTCGTATTCATCCTTGACTTTGGTCATACGATTTCTGGTCGCCTCATAGACATCGTCATTCGCGAGCACCCTTATCTTGTACGGTATAGGTCCCAGACACTCCAGGGGCCCTTTCGGGGGCGTGCCCTGGATGCATTCGAATCTCCCGTCTCGGCCCCCCATGTCCTCCGTCGTGGACATGGAGAAGCTGAACGAAGTGTGACCCGAGTCATGGTGCTGTGATGGAATTGAGAGTTCCTGAAAAAAAAGAAGAAACCGATTAGTATTAATTAATTTGACAGATACAAAATCGTTTATTAAAAGAAAATAATGCATTATTAAGGGTTATAAATGGATGATTTTGTATACATTAATAATATAGTCCAGTAAATAAAGGGACAAAGCTGTAAATAAATCTGTACAGTTTTCCCTTGTGGCGCAATTCTTAGGTCTTCGGGGATGCTTTCGAGCGAAAAAAAGTTTATGAACATTAACAGGTGAGAAAGGGCGGAAAATGGCCCAAAAAATGGGTTTCCCGCTAATATCTGCCAAAATATGCGAATTGGAGAATTTTGGTTAGACAAAAAATGAAGATCCCCTTGTAGTCTATCAAAATGGTTTTTCGAAAAATCGATAGTTTTTGAGACAACGGGACACAAAAGTCCCCTTATTTCAGGTAAGGTTCTACCGCTAGAATGCCGCTACCTTCATGGATTTACTTATAAGCGGGCGGACGAATTGTTCCATTACTCGGGCAATAATGTACATTTTTTAATCATTCAAAAACCTGTACCTATCATTGCATATGAGTTTGGGTCCATTCTGATTTTTCTTGAATATTAAAAAAAGGGGTCAAAGTTCTTTTTTCACAATATTTTGGAAGTGTCCCATTAATTTATTGATATTTTTTGAAAAAATGGTTTGTTATTAACAAATATTTTTTTAAATGAGACCTTAGCAAGTGGTTAATGATCCCAGAAAATTTCCTTTACCATCTTTCTTGCGTTTTAATAAAAAAGTGTTTTGCCCATCTGCATTTTTTAGCCTACTACCACATCTATTTAGTGTGGAATGTAGAATGGATTTTTCGACGGCCTTTTTTGCGAAAAATATTGGTGTTGCGAAAAAATGGTAAGGATCATTTTTATAGATTTCGAGGTGATCTTTATTTTTTGTCTAAACAAAAATTTTCTAATTCCCATATTTTGGCAAATATTGGCGGGAAACTCATTTTTGGGACTTTGGGGGGCCATTTTCAGCGGGTTCCCACGTCGGAATCGTGATAAACTTTTCTCGCTCGAAAGCATTCGCGAAGACCTAAGAATTGCGCCACAAATGAAAACTGTACAGATTTATTTACAGCTTTGGGTACTTTCAGGCCTTCAGTTACTGGACTAATACTCATAAATAAACGATAAACGATCTGATCAAATGCCAACACTTGCTTGTTTAATTATTTCACAATAAAAATTATAAATTGCAATACCCTGACCAAGAGCTAAAAAATGACCTTAGCGGGAAAAGGGGACAATATTTATCGCTACGAGAATGGCGTGTATAAAAACGGTGGGTATCTCGAAATTTGTATTTATAATTGCAATCAAGACGAAACTAAACAAGTATGGCGTGACAAGGTCAGGAAATTTTGCGCAATGATTAATATTTGTATTCAAAGAGAATGCGGGGCGGGTACTTGATTTCCAAATTATAGGTCGCCAAATAAAACAAATAATAATAATCATTACAGATAATTTCAGTAATTCTGTCACCTAAATTGGCCTAAAAATCTTATAAAGAACATCAATCGACTATGTCTTACTGATGACCGATATAAGAGAATGAATTTCTTTAACTTAAGGGATGATAAGGGATCGCTACCCTTTAGCCAGACCCTGACTTTTATGTTTAGGAATCCTTTAAGGACAAATTACACAAATTTCCCAAGTGCTTTAAGAACCCACTTAAAATTGTTCACCAGCTCTCCTACTATCAGGTAACCAGATAAGTTCGTGCGGTTTTTGGTAGAAAAATATAAATTTTTATTGACAAACAACAAGACACTATTTATACGTCGAAGTAATTACCATCACACTCAATGATCTTTTGCCAAGGTGGAACCAATTTTTGTATGTCGGTATTGTAGAACTCCCTGGATTTGGAGTCAAAAAATTGGCGGACTGCATTCATTACACCATCTCGAGTTGTAAACTGTCGGTGCCTCATACAGTTGTCAAGAGACAAAAAAAGGTGATAATCACTTGGCGAAATGTCGGGAGAATATGACGGGTGCGGTAACGTTTCCCAGCCGAGTTCAGCATTTTTTCTCGGGTCACTCTTGCGGTATGAGGCTTGGCGTTATCCTGCAAGAATATCACTTTCTTCCGATTGATCAAAGAAGGCTGTTTCTGGATGAGTGCTGCTTGTACTCGTTGAAGCTGCTCACAATACAAGTTAGCAGTGATGGTTTGACCCTGAGGTTTGACCCCTTTTCAAAAACTCATAATGGACAATTCCAGTTGCTGTCCGCCAAACACACAAAAAACCTTGTTTGGGTGCAAGAAAGCCTTGGGCGTGTGTGTTACCGAATCAGTAGGCGACAACCAATGATACGAACGCTTAGAATTCGAATACAAGATCCATTTTTCGTCGCAGGTTAATTACCGATTAAGAAATGGTTTATTAGCGTTGCGTGAAATGTTTGCTGAACAAACGGCAAGACGACTTAATTTGTTATCATTTGTCAATTCATGTGGGACCCATTTGCTTAACTTCCACGTCTTTCCTAGCTAATGAAGATGCAACCGAATAGTTTCAGGACTAACATTGAACATTTCTGTAAGTTCTTGGCACGTTGTCCTGGAATTCGCGTCCACAACCTGTCGAAGATTCTTTTTGGTCTCCCTGAGCGCGATTCATCGCTCAAACTGAGATCTTCCGAAGAAAATTTTTTGAACCGCTTCTGTGCTGTTCGATCACTAACGACATCATCTCCGAATGTGGTACATATTTTTCGCGCCGCCGCTGCAGCTTTTGTACCAAGTTTGTACAGTAAACAACTTCAAATTACTGTTTTATTCGTCACCATTTTCAATTAATACAACTAGGAATGTAACAATTTTCAGCAACTTTTTATGTGTGTGAGAAAAGAAGGATTCATACTAAAGTGACAGCAGGTAAGAAACAATTGCTATCGATCAACAACATAAACAATATCCACGGCAATGTGCGATATACAGCAACCGCACGAACTTATTTGGATACCTGATTGTTGGAGTTTTCAGCCAGTTAGTAGTGGTTTGAAAGTATTTTGGACATTTTAGGGTAGAGGTCATGACACAGTTGGGGCCCTGACAGAAACCGGGTATGCCTACCCCGTCGTTTTTCCTTTCCGAGAATCTAAATGTGCCCGTAAGATAAAATTTAGTACTTTTTAAATGATCTCCTATGATTTAGTACCAGACGATGGAATTTTCTCTGGAATCTGCTGGCAATAGGCGCCCGATGGAAGCCCGAGTCATTTAAATAAAGCAGGGCATGCTCCAGGTTTTTAGGTGGTATGAGCCCCAAAGAGTTTAATTTTTTTTTTTTTGATATCCAGGATAATTTCAATAAATAAATCTACCGCTTTAACGGAGCGCGAGCTAAACAACTAAATCGATAATAACAATAATATGAAAATCCCCTTATACGTATCATCATACATGCTTACGTATGTGTAAATTTCTAAAATACAAAAACCTTATCAGCAAAGTTGCAAAACAAAAAATGACTCTTTTATGACCCGCTAGTGGCAATATTACAAAAATCACAACAATGTTGAAAACATTTATTTTTAACATGCTTGGGTCTAGACCGACAATTAATGGGTTAAACTAATTAATATGCTTCCCACTAATTTATCAGTTTATTTATGGCGGTTTTACCCACAATACTTAGAGACTACAGTACACCATAAGAAAAAAAAAAGGTAATTGTCTGGAAAGTTGCCCCCTCTCCGATTTTGACCAAATTTGGTATACGGAGGTTTTTTGGGGCGCTGATTACGAATCGAAAAATCTTAAAATATATTTTTTTATCATTCATTTATTCATCATCAAAGTTGAAAATCAAAATAACCTTATTTACACTATTCCTTCTTTTTTTTGCACAGAATTCTTGATTTTTACACTAAATTGGCACACAATATTTCACAAATACCTTTTAAAAACTTGTTTTTATATTTATTTTACACTTTTTTTCAATTTAATTGCAAACCTCCACTTTCACACGCCGCAACCATGTATACACTAGGGATTTTTAAGCAAATAGGTCCGCTGCCTTTGAACTTGGAAAGTTCACAATTTAATGGAAAAAATGTGTAAAATAAATAAATATACAAGGTTTTAAAAGGCGTTTATAAAATATTGTGTGCCACTTTAGTGTAAAAATCAAGAATTGTGTACAAAAAGAAGGTTGAATAGAGTAAAAATGAGGTTAGTTTGATTTTTAAATTTGATGATGAATATCTCGAAAACGAAACGTTGTCGAAAAATATTTTTTCAGATTCGTAATCAGCGCCCAAAAAACCCCCGTATACCAAATTTGGTCAAAATCGGAGAGGGGGCAACTTTCAAGACAATTACCAAAAATATTATTACCAATCAGCTGAAACTTAGCAAACAGTTTTATTAACATGTCCTCCAACAATTTTATCTACGAAAATTTTCGGAAAAGCGGCGTTTTCGAGCTTTCAGGCACTAAACATGTCAAACTGATGAAGTATTGAAAATTTATAACCAGCCATTTCTTTTGCAGTTTAATAAACAGGTAATTAAATTTATTAATCGAAAAAATGTGTCTTTCAAAATTGACGCGTCAACCATTGAGTCCCCCAACCGCAATATGTTAAATTAATGAGTATATAAAAAATTACCAACAAGCTGTTTTTTGCACAATGGATATTTATTTACTCATAAAACAAAATGCTTACATTGTCCCACAAATATCTTGCGCCAATTTTTCAGTCCTTCATTCATAAGTTGTCGATTACCAACTGTAAGAGAACGATATTGAGGCACAACAGCAACAATTAATTTATATTCTAAAATTTAAGTGCAGCATTGGTCCGATACGAAAATTGATGACCCGAGGTCAGACATAATTCCTTAACAACTCTTGTGAAAGTTTAAAAATTCACAATGTAAAAGTAAAATGACTTCGGTGCAAAAAAGATTAAAATGCTGATTTTAATAGTTAAATGATTGGCTATTTTACATATTTGGTATTGTCATTCGTTGTTATTGTGCCTGTGGAGCTTTTAAGCAAAATATCACAATATAGAGAGGCTCTAAAAAAAATGAAAATTATAGCCAGATAACGGAACCTATTGTTTACATTAAGTGGAATGATGTAGCATTTGGGTTATATAATATCAGTGTTAAGCTTCGAGACGCGGCTTATTGCCATTAGGAAGCAAAAAAAATAAAATAAGGAGTACAGTAAACCGTACTCTGTACTATAATCTAATTCGTCAAATAATAGGCAAATCCATTAAAAGTAATTATGTTATTACTAACATGAATACAAAAAAAGGGTTGTTTTAAAAAACCAATTAATAAATAAGGGTCCCATTCAAATCATTCAATTATATTCTCAGAGTTACGGGAAAAATATACAAGATGGCTATTTCATTTTTTTATTAAATCCTAGGATAGTAACAAAAATAATACTCTTAAGTAGTCCTCGAAAAACCCTGTACATTCTTAGAATACAATGTAATAAGGTACTTTAATTTAAGAGAAAAATTTATCGCGCCTCGTCATGTATTAAACTAGAGTGGTCTAATCTTTAGTGGCAAGCAAATAATAGATTTTTTAAATTCAATATACGTAAAAAAATTCTAAATGAAAAACGTTTAATTAGAAAAAAAAAACAAATAATGAATAATACCGAAAGGTAGTCGGTCATGTGCCAAATTATTTGGAGTAACCAGATAAAAATTTATCAAAACAAAAACAGGCTAAAAATAAGCTTGGTGATGTAAAAGTTTGCGAAATGCATAATTCAATAATGCGATTGAATCGTCGTTCATTGTTTCTACGCTTATGAATCGCATGGAAACTGCGTGTCCTGAAAGGAACAATGGAAGGATTCATGAAAGTGTTTATTTGCTATTCTAAAAAAAAAAACTAAAACCTTCCACCAAGAATTTTATAAATATATTATATATATATATATATATATATATATATATATATATATATATATATATATATATATATATATATATATATATATATATATATATATATTATATATATATATATATATATATATATATATATATATATATATATATATATATATATATATATATATATATATATAGAAGGTCGCCTAGACTTATCAATCGGCGAGCATTGTAGCATCGGATTTAGTGATTTGAAAACAAAAACAAAAGTCTGTGTGTTTATTAATGTCATAATTTCTAGATAAACCTAAATATATATTTTTTTAAATTCGCCGCATAAAATACTTGGAAAAAATGATATGAATTTTGAGCCGAATTTTTCTTTTGTTTTTGCTTGGATAAATTTATTTAAAAAAAAAATCGGAAATTTGTAGGTTCATATAGAAAATAATATCATTAAAAAGGTGTGTGCAAAATTTCAGAGATATCGATAAATAACTTTTTGAGTTATCGTATAGGCCAAATCTGAAAAAAATGAAAAACGCGTTTAAAGTTTGAACACATCTAGAATAGGGTACACCTACAGAATAGGGTCGTTACGGTTTACCCTCTATAATATAAGAAATACTTTAAATTATGTTCTAATATTCCATATAGAGCAGGGCGATTTGGCTTATCTAGGACTCTACTCAAACAAGATATTTCAACGGTTCCGCTTGGAAAAATCTTTTCCTTGCAGTGTCCAATAAGGCATCACTAAATGCCACTCCTATGCACCCTTTTTCAGTCTATCTAGAGAAGACTCGAACTTTACACCCTGCCTCCTTCATTATCCATAGAGTTGCTATACTATAAATTTTGCTGTTTGCAGAGGTATTTCGTTACTATTTAAATTTGCAAGTCTCCTGTCAAAAAATTTACTTTACTTTAGAAATCCAAATTTAATCCTTTAACCTAATTATAAAAGATTGTACACCTGTTAATTAGGTTTTACCATGTGTTATATTTTAATTACTACCATACAACAATTTAGATATTTATTATTCAGCTTATATTTTTTTTAAATAGGTAATTTATAGTATCGCCTGAAAAGTGAGTTAATGCAATCAAACAACAGCAATTATTGCCAATTTATAGTTAATTAATGTTAATACTATGCAATATAGATTATAACATGTTTACAATCTCAATCATCTTTTTTTTATAATCAACATTTATTTTGGTGTCGATTTTTTAAAGATTTTACACATTCTTGATTCCGCCCATTTTGATTAAAGAGTAACGAAAGCTAAAACAACTAACCTAAATGTATCGCATAGATCCAAAAAGTCAGTAACCATGAGTACCAACGAAAATGACCAATAAGGAGAACTTTTCATTTGTTTTTATTTACGTCATTATTATTAAATTAATATGGCCCAACCTGGTACTGGTAGAAATGACAAACTGGATAAAAAATATCAAGTTAACAAAGGGATAGTGTTTTCATCTTATTAAAAAAACGCAATTTAAAATTTTTTATCGACTTAACGAACAACTCCATATTATAAAATCCTATTTTTACCACGCCTTTATTAGATTCATCTGTATGTATCTATGTAACGGAATCTTTTAACTTAATTTTCACCAATTTAAAGAAGTCTGAATAACTTAAAAAATTGTATAGGCGTCAAGAGCCGATGCCAATACAATTATGTCATAATTCGTTCTAGTATCCTGACTAAGATCAGAATTAAAAAAAATAAAATAACACTTTCTCAAAATGATACTCGCCTATTCGCAATTTTAATGTCGTTTTGGGATTAACAAATAAGCAAATAAATTATAGCTTAAAAAAGTAATAAAAAACGCTTTCTACAAGAAAAAAATCCAGGGTACTGGCAACAAAAAAAAAATTTTGGATAAGAAGACAAAGAACTGCTGTTACAGAACTGGCCAAGGTACAGAGACTTGCTTGCTTAGCTATAACAGGAGCAATTAAAACAACCCAACAGCAGTCATCGAGTGTCTCTTAGACCTTCCACCACTTAACCTCATAGTGATGGGAGAGGCAAGAATGAGCTACTTCCGACTGCAACAGAAACCAACTGGTGTCTACGCTAGTTTGGGACACAACAAAGAAAAAGTCAGGTTGGCGGCAACATCCTGGACGAGAGAACAGACCAGATGATTCCCCAATACTCATTCAACAAAATCTTCGAGGTAAAAGTTCCAGATCGAAGTAAGTGGCAGCAAACCGATCTCCCCGGCACGGTTGGTGACATCATCTGGTATACGGATGGTTCCAAAACCGAGCAGGGAACTGGAGCGGGCGTGTACAGTGAAATGAGGAATTCACAGTTCTCCATTCCACTAGGAACACACAGTTCTGTACTGCACTGTGCAAAAGAAAATAACAGGGGGGCTTATAAAAACAAGCGGATCTGCATAATAACAGACAGCCAAGCGTCACTGGGGGCACTAGTAAACCCCAAGGTAACGTCCAAGCTGACATGGAAATGCCAAAAAGAACTGGAAGTTCTGGGAGAACGCAACAGAGTAACTCTCTTGTGGGTACCAGGACATTCGGGAATAGAAGGCAACGAAAAAGCGGATGAGCTAGCGAGATAGGGATCATCCACACCATACTTTGGACCAGAACCTGCCCTCGGAGTGACCAAAACCACAGCACGAGGGCAAATCAGGGAATGGATCCGGAACAAACACGAGGAATACTAGGAAAATCTCAGTAGGATTAGACATGAAAAAAACTTTATAAGGGGCCCATCCAAAAAAACGAAGGAAAAACTACTCATTGTCAGACAAAGTAGGAAAAGACTGCGCATAACAGTAGAATTGCTAACAGGGCGCGATAACCTAAGAGGACACCTACACAAGATAGGCTCATACAAGTTGCAGAATGTGCGACGAGGGGCAAGAAACAGCCTACCACATCCTGTGCGAATGTGAAGCATTGAATCACAAAAGATAGGCATTATTTGGGCAACCGGAAATGAGCCCACAGGAATATATAAACCAACCAGTCTCGGGGTTATACACACTTGTATAAGGAACAAGACTAATGGGAGGATTGGTATAAAAGATAATGGAAGATTAGGCACAAAAAGCCCAAGAGGCTGCGCTGCCTCCGGTAGTGAACCAGGACGGCTCCCAGGGAAGAAGAAAAATAAATCTCTTACAACTTTATGGTGGCCCAAGGGTCGAGACGGACGTCCATAAAGAAATTAAAAACAAAAATCTTAACACAAAAAAATTGGATATGGTATTTTTAAATTATAGGATTTTAATAAACATTACTTCGTGTACAGCTTAAAACTACATAAAACCCAAACACCGACAATCGCAGACGTTAAGCCTTGACATTTTGTAAAAACAAGTCTATCTTCGGTGAACTAACGTTGGTTCGGATTGTATTCTTAATATAACTAGCAATAAAATCTTTAATTTCGAGATTACAGAACAACTTTTATAGCACAAAAGTCTACATACAGTTTGTTTTATCTTGGGACTGTTCTCTAAACAATGGTAATAAGACATGTTTATTTATCATTAATTTATTATTTTACAGGACGATTTGGAATTTAGAAAAAGCTATTAGATGAACAATAACACTTAAAAAATGTAATAACAATGTTTGCGCAGCACTGGTAACTGTGCCGCAGTGCCACTAGAATGTGACAAATGGCTAAGGCGTGAGAAATATTTCTTGCAAATAGGCATGATGACTCTGAATATAAAACACTAAAACTATATAACCATATAATGAAACGTAAATAAAAGATTACAAAACAAGTATTTTTTATTATTCTAAGCAAGATTAATATATATTTTTAAATAAAACTACCAAATACGACAATCCGCCATGATGTTCTGAACGCCAATCAGAGCGAATGACGTCACGTTAGAGTAAACATATCATAACCTATGTTTTGTTCTCGTACTGTTGGTTTCTCCGATTTTATTTACGATCATATTGTTTTCCGTGTAAAGTTTGATTTTTTAAGCGTTTTGTCTATAATAACGTAACTCATGGAACGAGGATTTATAAAGGCAAGCAGCGATAATTTGCCTAGAATCGACTTGTTGATGCTGGGAGAGTTTCTGGCATCAAACAAAGATTTTTGTTCTGCAGAATTTAGAAATGTCAAAACTGCCTTGTAAATATGATATACTATCAAAACAATATATCATTTATGTAAGAAAATAGGCCCTAACCTTTATAAAGCTCTTATTCATGAAACAAGTTTTAGATTAGAGGTTATTTGTTATTGGTTCTACTACTTAGAGACCAAATACTTACACAAAGCTTTCTTTATTTTAGGTCCTCCAGGGCATCTTAAGGCGACGATGCTATAAGTTACTATGGTGTAACTCGTATTAAAGTATAACTTTAAATTTCATGTTAAGGTTCGTTGCACATATAATAAGAGGTAGAAACCTTTATTTTATTAATGTACACATCATACTCTACCCACTAGCATGCGTGACCATACTGTACAAGTGAGGCCCAAATACCTTAAATTTTGGGACAAGGTTCTTTGAAACAGTAATAGTTTATGTGGCGTAGACATCCACTAAGAAAGGATTTTTCAGGATTCAATTCAGTTGGGGTGTACTTATAGGGGCAAAAATAAAATCGGGGCGGGACTTGTAATTTCCACGAGATTCTTTAGTGTGTATTATGGCGCGTATCGGATAAAATGAACTTCACGCGGACAAAGTCGCGGGCAAAAGCTAGTGTATCTATATTGTTCCGTGACACCCCGTATAAAAACACGGATGATGGTTTTACACCTTTTTATTGGATATCAGGTTTACAAATGTTTCTATGGTAACACTTCAACGTAACGTAATTATGACAACTCTTTAACCTTTTAACATTCCTTCTTATACGACATACAAAACTAAACTGGCCCGTATCATGATACTATTACAAAGAAAAAAACCACTTGGCGATTTAATTCTTTGACGTTGCGCATGACGTCACTCGACGACAACAATTCTGCTTGTCGGTTGGGAAACAGTGTTTTAAAGCCTTTTTTTTAACGTTTATTGTATTTTGGCATTATATGATTTTAAAAAAAATAAATAAATCATGCCTTAATCCATCTAACATCTAAACAGAAATCGGAATGCCATATTAAAACTCGCCGTTTCTGGAAAAGTCGTCAGTGACGTCAGGCGTGGAGAGAGATAGGCTTATTTATGCGCGTGGGTTTATTCTTTAGTAAATATCATGGGTTGTATGGATTTCCTTCGCGCTTTTATACTAATGTGGAAAAGAATGAAAAGTCTGGAAAAGTCTAGATTAGCTGGAAGAATTTTTTACTACAGGATGCAAGAAAAGTGTTAAATAGATGTCTCCAGCGCCCTCAGGGTAATCCGCAATGACCGTCGAAAAAGGGAAAAACTAAGGTAACCTATTTTTAATAAATTATTAACCAAATAAAATAATTTAACCTTTTACAATTCTATTATCGGTAAAATTTTGTTTTACGGACACCACGCCGATTTTCATGAATTTTTGCATACGGGGGTTTTTTTGGGGCGGCTGATCACGAATCTAAAATTAGTTTTTCCGGCAACCTTGGTTTTTGAGTTATGAGGCCTCCAAGGACTAACCTTAAAATGAACATTTTTCCAAAATCCCTCCTTTCTTGAAACTGATTACCACCAAATGGAACATACACTGATTGGGCACTTATATATTAAACGAATACACTAAAATTTATAAAAGTTTATGGTTATTTTTAGTAAAAACACCTCAAATAAATCCAGTTTTTTTTCTGACAGCTTAAATATAAATCAGGCAACCAGTTATACATCACATATCTTCTTACAAGGTACAGAAAAGTGGATTTATTTAAGATAATTTTTACTTAAAATAGACAATAAATTATTGTAAATTTCAGTGTATTTGTTTAATATATAAGTGCCTAATTGTGTATGTTCCCATTTGTTGGTAATCAGTTTCAAGAAGGAGAATTGAGGTTAGTTCACTGGAGGCCTTATAACTCAAAAACCAAAGAGGTTGCCGAAAAACTAATTTTAGATTCGTGATCAGCGCCCCAAAAAACCCCCGTATGCAAAAATTCATGAAAATCGGCGTGGTGTCCGTAAAGTAAAATTTTACCCTATTAACTAAACAGATATTTTTAAAGTCTGTAACAATATGTATAAAAGTTGGCAAATTGATAAGATTGATTTGATAGACAAAACCTAACCTCAAAACATTTGTTCATTTGTTTATTCGTTTGAATCTTCGAACAAGGACTATTAGCGAACCGTAAGTCCCATCGTGTCGTTTTTTTTTTTTTTTGGCGTAGAACCAGATCAAACCCATTAGGTTTCTTTGAGTATGTCACCGGGGACATGAAATCGTATTTACGACATTTTGTGGTCTCGAACTTTTTAAATTAATAAAAAGTGATTTTTTTAACTATAAAAAAATTGATTTTTTTTTTGTTTCCACCGCCATAACTTTAAAACTTCAAAGATACCGAAATTTTTTTTGTCAAATTAAAGCCCACACTGTAGCGCTTTTAACCTTATAAACAGTTTGGGCACAATTCGCACTTTCATTCCTCTAAAAATCATATAAACTAAAAATAAATATTTTTGGTATTGAAATTTTCCAATCGATAAACTTTTTTTTTTTGAAAATATTTTCATACATGCAGCGAAGAAAATATAGCCAAATAATAACAAAAGTTTTTGAAAAAAAAAAATTTTTTCCTAGAGCGTATCGTTTGGCAACAGCGATTTTTTTTTAGACGTAAAAAAGTATTATCGGGACCCAATAGCCCCGCATGCGGATAGCGTGCGTAGTTAAGTAATACATTAGTAGTGGTGGTTGTCGAAATTTAGAGTGTGCTGTATGTATTTAAAATTTTAAAACAATGAAGCGAATTATTTGTAAGAAAATTGTGTATGATGGATACAAATCTGTTTTTCAAAGACCTAGAACAGCTATTCTCAAAACCCCTGGTCCCGGGGGACCACCATGGCACAAGTGGTCCGGGGAGAAATTTTACTGGTCCGCGGACAATTTTCGATCCGCGAAAAAATTAACTTATTAAAAAAAAACAATAACTAAATTTTGGTCCGCGGGCCAAAAAGGTTGAGAAACGGCTGACCCAGAATACAAAAAGGGGTTGTTATCATTACTATTAAGTGCTGAAAAAGGCAGGACAATCTAGCAAAAAAAATTCTGTCAAAAAATGATATTTTAAATGGCGAAATTAAATAAAATATCATAAAGACTGTCGTAAAACTTACACAGATTTCAAAACTATTATCATAATTTGCAATCAGACAGTGGCGCCGCGCCGGTCCTTCAGAAACTTAAATGCGATATTTTTAATATTAGACAAATGTGTTTTTTTGCAGCAATAGTAAAAATAAAAAGAAGAAAAGTTATATAAAAAATCTGTTTAAACAAGTAATTTAAATATTATTAGGTACCTTCATAGTATAGTTGGTACCTTTATTTTAAATTTATATTTTGTACTGAAACAAAATACGAATTTCAATTTTATCCTTATAAATCCTGTTAAGGGTATTTATTTTTACATAGTACTAAATCTTTTTAGGTAGTAAAAAGCTACCTTTTAAAAAAAAGTAATAAAGCTGCCAGGAATAGAAAAAAACCATTAATTATGGGATATTCAAAAAACATAAAAACCGCACAAAAATAGGAAAACGGTTTCCGAACCTACCCGAAAATAGTTCGACAATATCTCCCTTTTTCTGGGGTATTGGTAGTGATGTTCAGATAGTCTTTTACTTCCTGAAGAAATGCCCAAAAATTTAAACTTTATTAAGAGCTGCGCCATAATACGTGGAAATGGTTTTATGTCAACCCAATTTCCAACATGTACTTGTGTGAAAGAAGAACTAAAATGTTGTAAGGAGTGTAAATTTCGTTCCTGCAATATCATTATTAAAGATTTTAAGGCAGAAATGGATTCAATTTACGTAAAATGCTACTAATGAAGCGCCTAAATAACTACTTACATATTACATTTTTGGGTCTGTAAAAAAATCCCCCCGGAATTGGACGATTTTAAATTTGCAATTAAAAAATATTCTTTAAGTATTATTATTTAAGGCAAAAAATGCGGATGATGTAGTTTTCACAAGAAAAGCGCAATAAAAATTCTAAAAATTGGTCTTTTTTGACATTTTATTTTAACTATTTACGATTTACATGTAATAAATTCATGCATCGCTTCAAGACGTTTACAGTGTTGCTAAACGGAAATATTATTAATTTATAAAAAAAAAACCCGTTACCATAAGGATAATTTTCATTAAATCAAAAATATTTGAATTTCAAGCCAGTTACTAAATATAATTAGGGAAAATAAAAAGCCGCTTTAACTAACCAGCACTAATCATTACCGACCAGAACGGCGCATTTATAATAAAAAAATACAATTTAACGAGGAAAACCTAACCGGAACTAACCAGAACTAGATCATAGTTTGAAAGTTGTTGTTTGTTAGTTCTGGTTAGTTTTTTATATAAAAAACAACCTTCAATAATAACAAATAATTACAAAAAGTCTGGCAACATTGCTTATTCAAGCAGCATTCAGACATGTCAAAGAATAGCTTCGTATCATCTCTTTATATGGAAAAAAAATTATATATTCCTGTTTAAAAAATACCTTTAACGAAGCCTTAGTTTATATTTAATGTATGTACTATATTTCTCAAATTTAATTAAAAGACACAAAGCATCCGCAATTTTTTGTTGCTAAAAATGTTTAAAAAATAATGAAGTTTTGAATGTATAATCAAAAAAATAACGAATTCCGTGAGTGGTTTTCTTTACCAGCAACCAATAAAAAAAGTTGAATAAACCTACTAATTAGGTGGGTAATTAATAACAATGATTGATATTTTTGTATGGGTTTAAAAATCTACCCACCTGTTTTGGATATTTAAAATTTTTTTCTTTTCTAAACAACTTAAGCAGCCCTTAGATCTGCGTTTAAACCTGTTGATACAACTTTAACTACCTACCTACTACACTTCCACCGGACCGTAAAATCTTTGTAGTCGGCCGGCTCGCTAAGCCAAGCGCGCAAAAATATGACTTTGGCCGTTAAAAAAATATCACTGACTCAATACTATAAAAGGAATCTAAAAATTTTTTGTTTTAAAAACTTTTTTTAAACATTAGCAACAATTTGTACGCAGCATGTATGTATAAATTTTTAATAATAAACTTTTTTCTCGATTGCCTAAAATTACGCTACTAAAAATAACAATTTTGAGTTTCGTACTATTTTAAAAATTTGACAAAAAAATATCAGCTTTAAGTGGGACGTTGTTTGAAGCGCTATTGTGTCTACTTTAATCTAAAATTTTTTTAACTTGATAGCATGAATATTATTAAAGATAGAGCAGTGGAGAAGTTAAATTACGTGTTTTATTGAAAACCGATTTTTTTTGGGTTTTTTCGAAATAAAAAGCTCGACCACTAAAAAATGCCGTAAAAAGTGATTTCGTGTGCACGATTGCCTTATTAAAGAATCCCAATAAGTCTGGTTTGGTTCTACGCCGGCTTTTTTTTCTCGATAACTAAGCGACTTTTCTTCCAAATTTTACTCCACTATATAAGTTTACAAAATTAAGTAAATACTTACGTCAAAAAGATCGAATAATCTTGAAATTTGCCATAAGACGCAATGCGAATTGTTTGTACCAAAAATATTTATATTACCACTTAGAAATCATCAAACGAGGTGAGTAAGATGTAAAGTGTTAAAAAAAGACAATTACACAGTTGTGTATCATTAAAACATTTGCTGTGTTACTGATAAACCCCACAGTGTTACATATTTTTGAATTAATAATGGCCATTTAATTACCATTGCATTCCTTTTCTTAAAAACCTTTTCCACTTTGTGGGGTTTATCAGTAACGCAACAAATGTTGTACTGATACACAACTGTGAGATTGTCCTTTTTTAACACTTAACATTTTACTCACCTCGTTTGATGATGTCTAAGTGGTAATATAAATATTTTTGGTACAAACAATTTGCATTGCGTCTTATGGCAAAGTTCAAGATTATTCGATATTTTTGTCCAAGAGTATATTATTTTTAAAATTAAACATTTAAAAAAAATAACACATAAAAATGTCACCCACGCTACAACATACCAATAATCGACCGGGTTTTATTTGAAACTGGCCGTTTTAATAAAGAACATGTCCCTGTTTAAAAACTAAATTAAAAAAAAATGTTTTGCGGCAAACAAAGGTTCTTTTAAAATGCAAAATGTCCGCTTTTCAAACCCCGAAATCGATTCCAATTTTTAACGAGATTTTCAGGTTTTCCATCAGTTGCAATTATTGTTACTCGCTGGCCCGAATATGAATTTTAGTTTGAATAATGTCTAGTAAATAACCGTTTGTTTAATCTATTTTGTTAATTCATGCAAGAAATGAGCTATAAATATTCATTTTCTACCTATTTTATTTATTAAGTAAAGTGCTTAATTTTAAGCAAATATTTTTAAAAATATTTATTTGATCTTTTAATTACATTGTCATGTATAGAATTCCCAGATGCGCTAATTTCATGCAGTTCTTCTAGTCTGACACAGGTGCAATAATTGGGTTAAAGGAAGTGTGACCCTCTTTTAGCAAATTCGCCTTCTGATTTTTTTCGTGATTTATTGTGTGGAGTTATTTCTTTGATTTTGTTTTAATTATTGCGTTAAGTCAATGGGCAATATTTCAAGTATTTGTTATAACAGCTGGACGTCATCTAACGAGGACTAAATATGTGTGTATGCGAATAGCTAGGTGTGTATTTTTTTCGTAGAACACCCAAGAAAATGATCTAAGTTGAAACAAAAGATATACGAATAAAATTTACATTTTCTTAGTAGGGCACTTTTTTGGTTCAATTTTAATACATTTAAATAAAGAATATATTCAAAAGCAGGCAAAAAATATCCGGCTAAAAATCTAAGCACGAATGTTATTTGGTAAGACAATTACGCGAATAAAACAAACTAAAAACCAAAATAAGAATTAATCCAGAATATTAATACAGCTACTGAGGTACGATGGACGACAAGATTGACCGATCTGTTAAATTATGAATTTATTAGCCATTTTCTCTTTCTCTTCTTCCTTTTTATTCGATAGCAATTTTCTATTTTTGCCATTTTTTCTAGTCTGGAATCTGTACCGCACAAAAGTATAAAAAATATACAGGGTGTCCCAACTCTATTTATACACTATCTGCTGTTACATGATACAAAAAAAACGTAAAATAAAAAATGTGTGTTGGGTAACGCTTATTTTATTAACAGTATTGGTAAACATGTAGGGTGTTCGAAAACAGATTTTTCATTTTTAAGTACGTTTTTAAATAGAACGCCCTGTATATTTAGCCAAATTTTGATTTTTTATTCGATTCTACATTAAAAATGTATATTACACTATACGTCAATGATTGCTGGTTTTTGAGATAACGACCTATAATTTTAATATTATTTGATTTACTCATGTAATAAATAAAAACGATTAAAGAATAAAAACAATCAACATAACATCCTATAGTAAATGTTTAATCTGCTGACCGTTTTTTAGTACTATTTTTTGTCATAATTATTTAAAAAAAAATCATTTACTGTTAGAGTGACCAATTTAGTTCATTTATTAGTTACTTAATTATCTCAAAAACCAGCAATAATTGACGTATAGTGTATTTGACATTTTTGATTAAGAATTAAATGTAGAGTCAAAATTTGGCAAAATATACAGGGCGTTCCATTTAAAAAAACGCACTTAACAATAATTACTCTGTTTTTAGGACACCCTGAATATTCGCCACTACTGTTCAAAAAATTAGTGTTACCAAAGACACATTTTTTATCTTAAGTTTTTTCCTGTATCATGTACAGGGACATAGATAATTAGTGTATAAATAGAGTTGGGACACCCTGTATATAAACCTCTGTTTTAAATGGTTTAAAACATGTTCTTACTTTTTTTTAAATATTTCTATTATCATGGAAATATTCTCATTTACAACACTACAATTGACCTTACCAACACCGAAAAGTTTTGCATCGATTATAGTATTTTCTTAACTTCCATGGTTCAAATATAGAACATGTCTAGTATTTTTATTGAGAATATTTTAGTTAAATTAAAGTTTAGCAAAAATTGTTGTGTAAATTTTTAGCCTAATTATTAAGGTCAACGAACTCAAGGACTAGAATTAACGCAACGCCATTTTGTAGGCAGAGTGTTTGGTATAGTGATCTGTTTGTTTCTGTTATGGAAAAACGTAAACAAATTGCCAGATCTCAAAAACCAAAATCAGGAAATTACCTTGAAAATGTAATAAAATTATTCAAAAATATTTGTTTTTGTGTAAATATAGGCAACATCGATTTAAATATATACATTTATTAATATGACAGTTCCAAGCACCGGAAACAAGGTTGTTTTGGACAGCTGCTGCATTCGTTTAATGAAAAATGGTAGTAAATCGGCACTTCGATTTTTTTTTTAAAATTTCTTTCTAGTGGGTTGTATTATTCAATAACTTTTTTTTAAAAAAATTTTTTGGGATCAACAGCAAGCGAATTGGGCATCTAAAGTAAATGTCATATCTGTCTCCCCTTTTAAATAATAAAAAAAATATTTTTTCGGCAAAAAAAAATTTTTTTTAAAAAAAAAGGGGGGGTTTAAAAAAAAATTTAAAAATTTTAATTTTTTTTTCCCAATTTTTTTTTAATTTTTTTTACCCCCTCGTTCTTAAAAAAATTTATGAAATTTAAAAAAAATATTAAATTTAACCCATGAAATATGTCTATTTGCGTCTGCGAAAAACAAACATGTCATTTTGATTTTTTTTTAAAAAAAAATTCACAACCTAACAAAAAAAAAACAGGTAAACAAAATGATTATATTTGTGCTAAAAATTTGGGGAAATTTTTAAAAAAAACTTCAAAAAAAAAAATTCGGAAAAAAAATTGCCATCTGTTTTCCCAAGCTTGCGCATTACCGATCATTTAATTTAATTTAATTCAAAAAGAAAAAAAGTTGGCCAATTTTTAAAAATTTAAATTTTTAAAAAATTGGTCATCTGTATGAACGTCTCAATATGAAACCGTTGATTTTTTTTTTTTAAATTAAGAAAAATTAAAGTTTAAATTAAATTTCTGTTTGAACCCACCTAAAGAATCATCGATTTATAAAAATATAATTTATGGTTTAATGCCATAAACATTGAAAAAGTTATTATTTCCGAAGTAATGTTATTTAGTTTTTTTTAAGCAAAGTTGCCCAGTGTGTTTACAAGGGGGAAAAAAAAGAATATACTAAATTTAAGCATAATAATATTATTTTAAAAAGGTTATCTTAGCTTTGTATATCCCCAAGACTATATCGTTTTAATTTGAGAATTTCAAATCTTCATTTAAATTTATTTAAATTAAATATACACATCGTTATTTGTAACATATGAAAGTTTTTTTTTTAAAATGCATGCCATTGAATCAAATTGTTACTATAAAGATTTAGAATGAAGATATCAGTAGCTCAGCATAAGTCGAAATTTTTTTTTTAGAAATAAATATATGTTTTTGTTATTTTGGGAAGATTCTCCCGAATCTGAAAATTTTGGGGGAAATGTTAGTATGTTTAAAATAAAATATCGTACTTTAAATCTGAGCCTACAATTGTATTTCTAAGAATAGGGATATACTAAAATTTAAAAATTTTTAAAAATTTTTGGTTTTTTATTATAGCAAATTTTTTGGTATAAGTGGGTTTTTTTTTTTATTTAGTGATATTGTAATTTTAAAAAATGAAAATTTTAAAATTATTTAATTTAATAATTTTAACATGGGGGGTTTTTTAATATGCTGACATTTTTAGAACTAAAAAGGGGGGAAGGGGTAAAAATTCGGGGTTTATCCGGGGATTTTGGAAACCATGAAATACGAAGTGGGTTTAAAAATTAAGGCAAAGTTGCGCATTTACTTGCCCAAAAAAATGCCGTTTAAAAAAGTGTCAGATTTTCGAATAGTTCCCAAAAATATGGGGGAAAAAAACCCAAAATTTTAAAAAAAGTATTTTATTTTTTTCCCAAAACCGATTTTAAAAAAAAACACAAATTAATTTCCCTTTTTTTCCGCAAATATTGGGGTTTTTTTAAATTTCCCCCTTCAACGTTTCTTTTTCCCCCCGACCATCATCAACTTTATTTTTTCTTGTGTACGCCATATAGGATCTCTTTCACTCTCATTACTTTTTGAGCTAAGTACCGAACCACAAATCTGATATGAAAGGGGGTGATACATCGTTGAATAGGTCATTCAATAAGAAACTCAAAACAAAAAAAAACCAATATGGCGTCCAAAAAAAAAAAATTAATCATGGTCGTCATAAAATTAAACGTTGAATGGCAAATCCAAAAAAACTAATATTTAGGGGAAAAAAAGTGGCTATGTAAATGTGTTATTAATTTTAAAATCGGTTTAAATAAGGTTAAAAAAAAAATCAATTTTAGAAAATTTTTTTTTTTTTTTTTATATCTCTGGAACTATTTGGAAAAAATTTAAAAATTTTAAAAAGGCTTTTTTTAGGGCAAGAAAATTTTCGCAACTTTCCCTTTAAATTTTAAACCCAAACCCCCGTATCTCTTTCGGTTTTTAAGATCCCCATGCATACACTGAATTTGTTACACCCTGTATAATACATTTAAAGAGAAGTTTCTGCACCAATAACTAAAAATTTTTTTTAACGTATCCGGTTTTTTTTTTCGTATTCAGTCAATTTTAGAAAAATAATGTTGTATATACCCAACACTTTTTACCCAAAAACGTTACTTTATTAAAATTGGAAATACAAAAAATTTTACGGTTATTTTTTTTTAAAAAAGATAAAAAACCATTATTACGTTTAGCAAAAAATTAATATAGGTATACAATTTTTTAAAAATTTTTTTTCCGTGTTAAAAAAATCCATTATAATTATAACAAGTTTAGCTGACAACTACAAAAAAAAAACAGGTAAAAAAAAATTTAAAGTTTTTAAAAAAAAACTTGTTTAAACTTTTTAAAAAACTGTTAAATAAAAAATTTTTTAAAAATTTTATTATAGAAGAATTAACTTTAAGTTCTACTTTCTTGGAAAAAAAAAGTCTTGTTCTCAACTTCGTAAAAGAAATAAAAAAAAAAATTCAGCTATTTTTCTTTGTACAGTCATTAAAAGGAACCAACGGGTTTAGTTTTTTTTTAAAAAAGGGCCCTTTGGAAAATCTGGCAACTGGTCTTCCTCTGACATTTTCTAAAAAAAAAAAAAAACATTCGAAAAAGCTAAAATTAAAATATTAAGCAACACATTTTTCTGTAATAAGTAAATAGGTGGGTACATCAGATTTCTATACCAACATACAGATAAATAAAAAAAAAATATAAATAAAAAGCATGTTAAAATTTAATTTGTAAATTTTAAACCCCCCCCACATACGTACAGGGGCGACAAACTACAAGTACAAAGTGTTTTAAAAAATTAATTCAAAAAAATGTTTCTCAAATCTTATACTCCGTTTTTTTCCCCCGGGACTCCTAAACATTTAACTAAAAAAAGGGGGAAAATACTAGGCTTATACAAATATATAGAAAGCAAGATACAAAAATGTATTATTATTATACATTTTATTTGTAAGAATTTTTTTCAAACAGGTGCAGTTTGGGGTACCTATAGGCTACAGGAGGTCAAAGTTTTAAAATAATATACTTAACTAAAATCAGTTTGCTTAGAATAGCTTTAGTCAATTTCATTTACCCATATTCCTAGTTGGCAAGTTTTAAAAAATGTAACCCCGCCAATGCCTTTCAATTCTATTTAAGATTTTTTTAATAGTTAAATAAAAAAAAATTTTTTTTTAAAAATAATGCCTAAAAATATACAATTTATTAGACATGTAGGTAGGTATATGTATATATTGTTTGTTAGGTATACTGAATTTTATCACACTCTGTACTCATATTCTGTAGCCTTAAAAAATAAATGGTTTATACAATGTACTTAGTAGTTTTTTTTAATTTAGTTAATATCTAACATTTTATATAAACATGTTTAGTTATGAAACAAAAGCGTATGCTCCTATAGGTAAGTTTATTTAAATAAAAATGCCTGTTTTGGTGACAATTGAGATCTATCCACCCTTGGTTTTTTGGGCGACAGTTTTATAAAACAATGGTGTAAATACTTACCTAGGCTTGAATAACACTATCACATCCCCACTGTTGTAAAATGTCTTTTAACTCCCATTATTTAATCGTACAAACACCCAAAACAAAAACACGTGCAACGGGATTAGAACAGTCCGATTAAATTTCGCTATAAACCCCCCCACCTTGATCTATAATCACAAGAATGAACGGGCAAACCAAGCACCGCCAATTTCCGGTGCCAATCCGGGGCCCCTCGTAGGTGGACTTTCTAGAAATGAAAATTTCAAAAATTTTATATTTAGATTATATTGCAAATATTTTTCTCAAATTGAGCAATCCAAATGTTTCAAATTGAACATACAGGACGCGTTCTTTAAATGATATGTCATTTTTTAAATTTAAAAAGACCAAATTTTTTTTTTAAAAAATAACTGAAATTCAAAGTAAAATTATATGTTATTTTTTTAAAATGAAGAACAAAAAGTTCAAACCAAAACCCAAAAAAGTCTTAGCTTTAGACTGTATTTTTTTAAAATTAAAATTTGAGGATAGAAATAATTTTTTTTAATCATTTTGAAATACCTTTTTAAAGGGGGCTTTCTTCAAATAAGAATCGGTAATTTAATTTAAATAAATATAAACAAAAAAAATCTAAATACTCTATTTGATTATATGTTTTTTTTTGTGAAGAACTATCCCTCCTTGCCCCCCTGAATATATTTATGCCAAACAAGGTTTGTTTACTTTATTTCTATCCAAGAATTCGTTGATTAAGGTAATATGTTTGAAATAATTCTCGTACGTGTCAAATTTTGGAAAACTTTCAGCACTCAATGTAATATATTTAAGATATGACAGGACTAAGGCTAAACCCTAGCGGTTCTACGAAACGGAGTTTAAACGGCCATTTAACAAATATGGAGCGAAAAGACGATCCTAGAAACACTAGTGTTCTTATAAGAGAACCCTTTTGTCTTTTGAAGCACTGAACCCTTAAAAGATAGTTAAGGTCTCATTTGTAAAAGTCTAACCAAGTGATTCCTAAGTTATTTTAACTAGTTTATAATAACTATATGTACTACTGTATTCTACCAATGTTACACCGGATTGACACCCAATTACAAGCAAATACCTCACCGCGGCACCAAGTGCCACGACTTCCTGTAATAAAAATGACTTTCTTCGGTTTAGTGCAAGGTCTGTAAGTATATCCTGTCCGGCATGTCGTGAAAAAATACTCTTCTAAAAGCAAATTATCGATGTCAATAGGAATCCGTTGCTACTTTCACATTTTGTACACATTTTGTATAAGCATGAATACGGAAGTGATTTGGAGCGTATGCAACTAAAACCGTAAACCAAACTAGTCATTAAAACTTGTTAAAAAGATCTTAGTTGTGTACTGGGTGTTTTAAGATAATGGAGATTTCTCAAAAGATTTTTATTTAATTTTTGAACATTGGTTAAAATAAATTTATAAACAACAACTGAAACATTTATTTGTGCATTTATTTTATTGGCTCGGTGCGCAATGAAAATGACATCTGACGGCTGCGTAAAAAAATGCTTCAAAGGTGTAAGATTATTTATAAAAAATTATTTACTTTTCGTAAATAAAAATATATATATATATATATATATATATATATATATATATATATATATATATATATATATATATATATATATATATAATAAAAAAAAAAACATGGGAGGCATGGAAAAAGGACGATGCTGGACGATTTTGGATGTACCTAAAAACGCCGCACGCATTGCTCATCGATCAATAATTTTCGGCAAACAATAATTTATAAGACGCGGGTCGGCCGCCAAACGATCAATTTAAACGGTTATTCCCAAATAATTCTTTACTATCGAACCCCTACAGCTATAGTTGTACGGGTCGATTATTTGCGACCAAAAATTTTTTTTTTTAAAAAAAATAATAATTATTAATAATGGGTGTTCACGAACTGAAAGAAAAAAATTTAAAAACATTGAATGGTATCACCTGGAAATCCTGATAGGGGAATTAGGGAATTATTTATTAATTTATTTCCAACCAAGTTACCCTACAATTTTTTCTATTTACCAGTCATTAAAAACTTTTTGACATTTGGTTGTTTAACTCCCAAAAAAACAAAATATGATAGTGCACCAGAAGAAAAAAACGAAAGGGGAAAAGAAGGAAATTATAGTGGTGGCAAGTGTTATTGAAAATCCTACAATTTCATTAATACAATTGTACAACAGGTTAATTTGAGCAAAGGATCATGGAAAAAGTTTAAAAAAAAGGATACCGATCCTACAAAAAGAAAAACCCATGAAATTTTCCCTGATGATCATTTTAGACGAATGCAATTTTGTGAAACTGTAATGGAAATGGAAAATAACAATGAAAATTTTATAAGAAACATTTTTTTCATGGTCTCACCCAACGTTTTTTTTTTGGGGTCATGAAAAACACAAATTTATGGTTTCCCGGAGAATAGGGCTAAAAATTTTACAAAATTGCAATTACAAATTGAGAATTCTTTTGGGATTATTACCCTTAACAT
>JAHBCN010005983.1:0-51708 GCA_019359885.1 Listronotus oregonensis | reverse complement strand
TTCGAAGTTACTTGTCCGTTTAATTATTTTTTAATTAAACACAAATAATTTAAACATCAAAACATTTATTTATTTTAGATTTAAGGCTTATTTTCTATTTTTTTGGTGGTTCTGCACTCGCCTCTTATGTACCAGCAGCCACGGTGCTTTATCTACTAAGGGTTTTTGGGAATTTTTAAGGGCACAAAATTTTACCGTAACGCCCATTCTTTTTGCCAACATAATGTTGGTGTTTTTTGTTGTCCCATTTTCATAAAAACAACAATACTTTTTGTATTACTCGTTAGTTTTGTAAGTGATAAAACAACTCTAAGATCGGCAACAATTTTTTTTATATTTGCAATCCCATAAAAACAGATGGTTGATCATCTCCATTAAACAAAAAAACTGCCTTTGGACTTGTCCTCGAATAGTCAGTAAACATTGACTATTCGGTAAGTTTATAGAGAAGCCAAAATATATTGTTCATGTTCTCTCAATTTAATGCGTGATACGAGTACAACTTACAGGTCAGAAAAAGGGTTACAAATGTAGAAATTATATGTAATATATTACATATTTTCATGCAGAAAAGTGTTATTTAAAAGAAAGATATATATACGTATACTCATCAACGTCACAATACGCAATGTTTTAAAAGTGTTTAAAGTGTATTGACAAAAGAAAACTTATAAAGATTATAAAAAAACCTATACGTATACATTCTGTAATTTTTTTAGGTGAAATATATTTACTTTTAAACATAAAAAACTAAAGTAGTCTTCAAAAACAATATCGTGACACAGATTTCTCGTCACCCGGTAAAATAAAGAACATTATTAATTAAAAATTTAAATTATTAGAGCTAGGTCTTTTTATTAGTTTTAGGCTAATTGCAGTTTACTTTTAGCGTTTAAATTAAATTTTAATTTTAAATGGGGGCTCAGTTCGCATCTGTTTCACGTTATGGTACAAAAATGTCTTTTTTTTGAAATTTTTTTATTTTTAATTTTTCCATTTTAATTCATTTTTAAAATTGTTTTTAAATTAAATTGTATTTTTTAAAAAGGGCTTTTTTTTATTCATATATTCGCAAAGCATTTGAAAGAATTCTTAAAAAATAATGTGTAATATTATAATAAGAGAAATTTATTAAAAAATCTCTTTAAGATGTTTTTGTATCCCAATTTTATCCAAAAATTTAAGTACCACTTAAACTTTGAAACCATAAAAATCTTTCATATGGCTGTGATCATAATGCAATCATAAATATTTGGATGTACTATACAGTACCGATTTTTGTTTTTGAGCGATTTTGCAAAAATCGCTTAAAAACTGCCTGTTTTTTCACAATCCACAGAAAGGTGAGGAAAAGACATACAAGTATGTATATTATACCAAATTACTCGTCCCAAAAAATTAAAATGACCATTGCTTTTCGTTTTTTTGCAAATTTTCAAGAATCACCCCTCTTTAAGGGTTAGAAAGTCGCCAAATCTAAAGAATTGCGAAAATAGCAGTGGTATATTAAAAGTTATTCTTACTGCGATTTTTGTTTCAAAAGGACTTTTGAAAAATGAAATAATATCGAGATGTATTATTTCATTTTTCCTGAGAAGGTTGTGAACCAACCCCCATGGACTATGTAGGGGTGCAATCATCCCCTAAAATATATAAAATCATATGCAACTTTTAAACTGGCAAGTAACCGGTTTTTAAAAAAAGGCTAATAAAAATAAATATATATGATAATCAACAACTGATCTAGTGGTAAAATTACCCTTACCAATATAGAAATTAAATAAAGCAGCGCTTTTTAAAAAAGTCTTAGGTTTATATTTTTTTGATCAAAATATCCAAAACATGTGTATAGTCTGTCTCAAAGCATATCGTTATGGCTTTTGACGAACCATACGCCAATAAACCTTTAACGATTTTATTACCTATTGTTATTGATTAAACCCATTTGTTCATAAATGCAGGAGTGGGCCAAGTATTTCTTGAGTATTAACCATTAGGCATATATGTACATATTTTAGCTAAAATTTTAGTGGCAGTGTTTAATTACCGTTTTTACTGTGCGTTTCAAACAAGATGTTTTACGAAAATATAACTATGTCGCCTTGAAATCATTTGTCATTAGATGCAAAACAGGTTGTGCAAAATGTGTATGAAACTTTAATCAGTAGAGGTCTAATTAAACAAGAAGCTTTAAAAGAAACCTGTCTACTTACAAAAACTCCAATATCATCGATAAGGGATATTGTTATTAGTTAAGAATTAAACAAAAAAAAACGTAGTGATTTTCAATCTCACCGTATAGACAATAGTGATTAGAACCTAATAAGAAGGAAAATATATTGTATTTATGAAAGCGGAGCTATTTCTACCTTGGATAAACTGAAAAAGAAGCTAGACGAAGACGAAACCAATATAAATATTACCCATGCCACCCTCCATATAGTTGTTTGTAAAATGGGATTTAAATACCGCAAAATAGACAAAAGACAAGTAGTAATGGAATTGCGCAGATTACGCACTTGGAGATTTAATTACCATTAAGAAATTAAAAGATATAGGTTAGAACAGATCCATAATTTACCTTGATGAAACATGGTTCGATACACACGACACAGTATCCAAAGGATGGGTTGATTCCAGTCAAAACTGTCAGACAAAAGCACCTTCAAATAAAGGAAAACGCATTACATACACGCTGGTTCAGAAGACGGATTTGTCCCAAACTGCTTGCTGTTGTCTGCAAAGAATATTGAGGATTCCAGCTTGGATTATCATGAGGATACAAGTGCAGAACTTTTTGAAAACTGGTTTAAAAATTATCTTTTAAAAAATATTCCAAACAACAGTGTTATTGTCATGGATAACGCAAGCTACCTCAGCCGTCTGCTTCACAAAGCACCTGCTTCATCAAGTTCAAAAACTGAAATCCAGGAATATTTGTTAGAAAATTATATTTATTTTAAATTTAAAGTTCAAAAACGCATCTTTTGGAGGTCCTAAATTCATATGCAATTAAAAAACAATATGTATGTGATAATTTGGCTGAACAGTCAAGGCATACTGTCTTACGGCTTCCTCCGTATCACTGTATGTTTAACCCCATAGAGCATTTATGGAACCAAGTAAAATCAAAGATCAGAGCAAAAAATGTTACACCTTCTTTAAGTCCCAGTGTTATAAATTTGATAAAAAATGTAATTACTAACATACCAGTTGAGAGCAGGAAAAATTCACTACAGCACATAATAAAAATTGGACTCTTACATTTCTATCCAAAACAACATAAATTCTATTGTAATTAATCTCAATGATTACTCTGATAGTGAAACAGAATTAGATTTAGATATTTATATTAAAAATGTAATTATGTATAGATAATGCAGTTATAAATTTATTAAAACTTTGCATATATTTAATTTCTTAATGTAATTTTAAGATTATACTTACTTAAATAAACAATAAATTATAAATCTTTATATTATTAAAGTCCGTCCCTAATGTTCTGTCCTTTAATACCTACCGATCCGCAGTTTTATTGCTGTCGGCAGGTATAATCCCTAAATGAAGGCAAGAGATAACACGGCATACTTTGAGACAGACTAGACCAAGGTTATTTGAGTTCACTTTTACCCAAAACCACCCCTGCGGGGGTATATTTATCCCCTAAATGTGGAAAATCATATACAACCTAAAATTAAAAAAATATATTATATGTTTTAGAATATCTCAAATATGATATTAACAAAAAACCATGGTTTAAGGGGATTTTGATTAAAAGCCACCCTTATTATGAGGAAAATTTAATAAAACGTGTTATGGCCCCATATTTTTTATCCCAAGTGTGTAAAACAGGCCTTCCTAGATTTTTTGATTTCATATCTGATCAAAGCTCTCCCTGCAATGGTGTAATTTCATCTCCTATAATATATAAAATCATATGCAACTTTAGAAATCGGAAAAATGTATTCATATGTTTCAATACATGTTTATTACGAAATAAATGTATGACTTACTTTCGTAGTTATACAGTATGTTATGTTTGTATAATATTTAAGATACCTTAAAACATTTAAAAATTTTATTTTTTAATTTTAAAATTTGTATGATTTTCTACATTTTAGGGGATAAATGTAGGTACCTTCATGTAGGTTTGGTTAAAAGTAAACTCGAAAAATCTAAGAATTTCTGTTTTATGCACTTGGATAAAAAAATACGAAGCTTAAACTTTTTTGAATATGCTAATATTTTCTTTAATTTTCCCTATAATTACTCTGAACGGTGGTTTTATGTTAAATAATATTATATTTAAGATATTCTAAGACATCTAAATATTTTTTCCACAATTTTAGATTGTATATGATTTTCTACATTTTGGGGAATGAATATACCCCCTTGCAGGGGTGGTTTTGGTTAAAAGTGAACTCGAAAAGTCTGGGTACACCTGCTTTATATACTTGAATCAAACAAATACGAAGCTAAGACCTATTTTTTAAAAAGTTAGCATTTAATTTAATTTCGGTGATGGTATCACCCTTAAAAAGGGTGGTTGGTTATCATATACATTTATTTATTTCCAATAAGACATGTCTTAAAAAATCTGATTTTTTTACAATTTTTAAAGTTGCGTATGATTTAACAATTTTAGGGGATGAACCCCCATAGTCCATGAGGGGTTTACAATCTTCTTAAAGAATATATTTTTTTAATATCACTGTTATTTTTGCAATTCGTCAGATTTGGCAACTTACCACTGATTTTAAAAAATTTGCAAAAAACGAAAAACAATGCTCATCCTATTTTTTTGCGACGGGAAACATACTTGTTGTCTTTTCCTCACCTCTTGTAAATTGTGCACAAGACACCAGGTTTTTTTAAAAATGGTTAAAACAAAAATTAAAAGTTGTACAAAAGTTAGCTCTTTATTGTTTATTATATATAAAAAAAAATTAGGGTAAGACATATAAACATATTTTTAATTTTATTTAATTAAAATTTGGGTAAACTGAGCTAGTAGGACTTTGTGTAATTCACATAGAAAACCTAACTTAAGATATATAATGGCAATCGCATTTATGGAAGTTTATGCTAGCGCCAAAAACAAACGATAGTGTCATTTAGCATGCGTATTTAAAAGCAGGACTAGTGCCGGACTTAGAATCAATTAAACGCGTGTCGACTACAGGTTTATGTCATTAAACGACGAAGTTTGAAGCTTTCTGTATATTCAAAGGGTTTTGCTTTGAGTCAGTAAAGAGATGGGAATCTGTCGCCTGTCTTGTACTGACGATTGATATGGCTAAGCGGCTTCCAACGGCGCGAGATTTCGAGTCTGGCTTGCAAATTGGCGAGTCCGGCCGTGGGAATGCAAAGGTTCGCCGTTCGCCAAGGGTTGGCTTTCCGGGTTGTGGTAAATTTGGCACGAGTCAAAGGATAAACGAGCATCGCGGCTCGACTTTCCTAACTTGTGAACCTTACACAAATGCTTGCATTTGCGTTTTCTCTCAGTGGCGTTGTGTTGTCCAATTCTGTTTCTTTCTTTTCTCTTATTTTATTTGCTTTAAAAATTCCGTCATTACTATAAAAGCTGAGCACAAGTTGCAATACTGATTTTGTTCTTGTTGGCGTCTCATCATTTCGATGCAAACTAGTCCTCACCGAATCCAGTGGGTGAGTCGAGCGCAATTTAGAACTTGGCGAGTGACGTGTGTTCAACGCGCCGTGGAATAATATGTCAGGCAACTGTTTGCCAAACCGATGACTCGGAAGTCATTGCAAATCCCGGCCGTGGAAGCTTTACAATAAACAGTTTTGCGAGATTGAAGTCTATAGAGAGAAGGTAAAATTAGTACAATAACGTTAACTCTTTTTCTGCTAAGATTTATGTTATCGCACGCAGAGCGGAGTATATATATTCCTTTTATCGACCAATAAGCAGGTTGGAGGGAGAAAAAAGGCAAGGGTGCCTCTAGTAGGTATATGCCCCGAGGGAATACGTTTTATGTTGTTACCATGGTTACTGACTTTTTAGATTAATGCAATACATTTTTTGTTCAGATTTTTTCTATTCGAAATAAACAATTATAGTAATTTTGTTATTTTAATTATGATTGTGTTACAAAAATCAATCCACTGTATTTCACTGGTTCAAAAACCAGTAACCGTGTTTTTTTTGAACAGTGTAATATATATATATATATATATATATATATATATATATATATATATATATATATATATATATATATATATATATATACATATATATATATATATATATATATATATATATATATATATATATATATATATAATATATATTATATATAGTACATATTATATATAATAATACATAATATATAGTTTTGTATATACATAATAATACTACTATAGAATATAATATAACAACGTACTATTATTAGTAATATATATATATATGATATATATATTATATATATATATATATATTTATGTATTCTCAAAGGAAATTAAAACTTAAGAGTTTGTAGGAGTACATTTATTTAACATAAGTAATGGTTTTAAAACTTTTTTTTAAAATAAAAAATACACAACCACTTTAGTCTAATAAAACACAAAAAGTCAATAAAACCGTGAAACTGGTTTGATCCTATAATTATAAATAAATTCTATTACAAATCACTAAATAAGTCAGTCCAAAAACTAAAAAATCTTGCACAAGCGGTCAAATTCCAAAAAGTACGGAACCGGCCGGCGACAAATGTGAAAATAAAATCGATCTGCTAGTTCGTTATGCGCATGATTTAAGACCCCAAGTGATGACTACAGCCACGGCGCATGTATACATTTTTTCGCCCATAAAATTTAACTTTTGAACCGCGCATCTAATACCCTTTACCTGTCCATATGAAGATCAGCGGTAATTCATCAACCTTGCAGGTCTGTGATAACATTTATAGGCAACTTACGGTAGTATAAGTACTTAACTCTCTATTAGGATGGTCTCTCGTAACAGTGTAGTTGAGAAATGTGTTTCCTGCGAAAAATAGTTAAAAATCTTTAAAAACTATGAGCTATAGCTCATTCGGAACGGAATGCAAATCTAAAAGAGCCGTTTTAAGAATTTTTTCTCCCAATAAAAATTGCAATTATTATTAAGAAAAATTTAAAAAAAAAGGTATTTTGATGTTTGATAATATTTCAAAAACCATAAGAGATAGCGAAAATTGCAAAATATCCTTGAAGAGGAGGAAATTTCCGATAAAAAAGTCCCCACTTCCGGAGTTTCTTTTCTTTTATTTATGATTTTAATTTAACGCCAAACATGGGCCTCCGCACGACATTTTTGGTTGCGCGCTCGGTGTCAAAACCGAGAACGTCACATTAAATAATTTTTTTTAGGGTAATAAATATTATTTAAATTTTTTTTAATAACTATTGTGTATTTAAAATACTTTAAAGAATTTATTTCCGTTGAAAATTTAACTTAAAGTTAGTTTTTAAACAAGTTAGACAATTGTCAATTAACAAAATTGTTGCGAACTTTCGTCCTCATTGTAAACTTAAAAAAAAGGGGAAAATAATAGTCGTATAAATTTTTCGCTTCGAAAAGCCCTTCTTATAAATATACTTAACAAGATAAGGCCATAAAAGTTTTAAAAGTTTAATCCTTAGTTTATAATAATTTCATACCTTTGACAAAAACTGAAAATCTGAGTATTATTTTCAAATTATAAATTTTTTATAAACAAAGCAGTTTTTTTTTAACTTTTATGGCATGATCTTGTTAGGTATGTATGTAAGAAGAGATACACAATGCGAAAAATTATTGCGACAATTAGTGAAACATTTTTTTTAATGTACAATGAAGACGAAAGTTTAAAACAGTTTTGTTAATTAAAATTTGTCTAACTTGTTAAAAAATTAACTTTAAGTTAAATTTTTAACAGAAATAAATTCTTTGAAGTGTTCTGAATACAACGTATTTTTTTTAAATTTATAATATAATTTAATACATAAAAAAAATAATTTAGTGTGACGTACTTGGTTTTGACGCCGAGCGAGCAACTAAAAAAGGCGTGCAAAGGCCCATTTTCAGTTTTAAATTAAAATTAGAAATAATAGAAATAGATCTCAGCGAGTTTGAAGTTTTTTATCAAAAATGTTTTTTTCATGGATATTTTTTTGCAATTTTCGCTTTCTTTTATGGTTTTTGAGTTACTATCAAAAAACGAAGTGGCTTTATTTTTTCGTTTTTTGTTAATAAAAATTGCAATTTTTATTGGCATAAAAAAAACCTTAAAACGGCTATCTTAGGTTTGCATTTCGCGTCGAATAAGCTATTGCTCATAATTTTCGAAGCCGTCTAACTATTTTTCCCAGGAAACACACTTTTTAAGCTATTTTTGAAATACCATCTTTTTTTAATAATTCCAAGGAAAAGATCTTTTTTGTTTATACTTCAGAACATGCTTAAACCTGGTATTAAATTGTCACTCCTAAAAAATAACACTTTGTGTAACATAACTGTTATAAAATGTGATTCGCTTTATTATTGCACCCTGCAAAATAAAATTTGGCTATAAAATTCATTTTTACGATATTTTTCGACTGTTGTTTTTAGTTTAATCTTGTAGTTGCAGCTTTTGTTTTCGGCAAAAACACAATAAATATCGAGATATCAAATTTGTAAAGTTGTATAAATTTAATCAAAACTTTTATCGAACTATGTAATATTGCAAACAAGAAATCCCAGGGGAATAAAGTTTATGTATTTTCTGAAGATAAACGTATTATAAATTTAAATATATTTGCATTAATATTGGGTAATCTAGACTAGAAATTTATCTGTTTTTTTTTTTAGATATAAATCACTGGTTGTTTTGTAATTTTTACATCTCTCGCTATGAAGGATTTTAAGCATTTTAATTGGGGAAGGATCGCCCTCGAGGCATGTTTTTGCTAGAAACCCTTCAGAAATAAGTTTATAACAATAATAGAGATGTGCTTCCTCTTAGAAAGATGGGAAGCATTTGGTTAATATACAAAGTAAAAAAATCGAAAATAAAATTATTACTTAAACCGGTCATAACTTTGAAATTAATGGTCGTAGAAAACAAATGTTTGAGGATAAAAGATTCGCAACTAAATTTTCTACAATAATATAGCAATAAACAAAAAATCATAACAAAAAAAGTTTTTAAATTCGTGGAGTTAGGTTTATTTTGTTTAAAATCTAAAATTGTGTTCATATCTTTAAACAGTTGCTAAGGACGCCCTAATCAACGATCATAAAATAGGCATTTGACAACCAGCCTAATCAGGTCTAGAATACTTATACATTTAGTGTCATTTATGTGCTTGTTGCTCATGGTTTGTTGCTCAAGCAGGTACCGAAAAATAACGAAAATGATACGTTTTTTTTTTTTGGAAATAAGCATTGGCTTACAATTTTTCACGGTAAAAACTCGTAAAATACGATAGAAATAAGGTGCAATTCAAGTGCCATATAGTTGCCACAATTACAATTTTGTTGCTCAAACGGATTCCAAAAGAAGTGACGACAATGCTAACTTTCTTGGAAGTTTGCATTGACTTACAATTTTTTACTATAAAAACTTGTGAGAACACGCTAGAAATTTGGTGGTATTTATGTGTTATAGTTTGTTTTATTTGGGACACTCGTCTTACTACTTTTTGAAAAATGGGACCCCTTTGGTCCAGGTTCCGGGGTATACGAGCTCATCCTGTCCAGCCCTATTTATGAACTTGCAGATCGCCTGCAACAGAAAATATTAATCTACGTTTCGGTGGCAAATCGGGCACCGTTGTCAAGATAGCAACTATAACAAAAAATTAAACTGAATTTTAAGAAATTTTTGATCTAAAAACTTGGGAAATTTTGATAGCTTTTTTACTTTTTTATGACGGTTTCTCATAAATGACATTAGGTTATTTGACTGGTGTATGTATAGTATTCAAAAATACAAAAAAAGCGGGTAGTATTTAAATTCTTAAAATTTAGTTTCTTTTTTTGTTTTAGTTTCTATCTTGACAACGGTGACCGACTTGCCAGCGAAACGTAGAATAATATTTGTGATTTTTTGGTTTTTTTTTGGGGCTTTTTCTTTTTTGTTGCAGACAATCTGCAAGTTCATACGGGTCAATAGGGCTGGACAGGGTCGTATACCCCGGAACCTGGACCGAAAGGGTCTCATTTTCCAAAAAGTAGTAAGGCGAGTATACCAAATAAAACAAATTAAACATGAATTCGACACAAAACTATAGAACATATTTGCCATTTATGTGCTAATTAGTTGCCCTAATCACGATTTTGTTGCTCCCACAGATTCCAAAAAAAATGACGACAGTGCTACCTTTTTTGGTAGTTAGCATTGACCTACACTTTTTTACAGTAAAAACTCGTATAAACACGCTAGAAATTTAGTGCTGTTTATGTGCTTATTAGTTGCCCTAATTACGGTTTTGCAGCTGAAACAGATACCGAAAAATAACGAAAATACTTATTTTTTGAAAGTTAGCAATTAACTTACAATTTTTCACGATAAAAACTCCTGAAAACCACGCTAAAATTTGGTGCCATTTATGTGCTAATTAGTTGCAATAATCAGGATGTTTATGCTTAAACAGATACAGAAAAAATTACGGCAATGCTAACATTTTTTAGTCTTACCACTTTAGTTAAGAATGCTTTTTACGAAACAGCTTACTTTGTGTCATATACCTTATCTTAGATCAAACTATATGGTGATGCATTTTTGAAAAACCCAAAATCTTACTAATTTAATTAAGAATGATTTTACGAAGCAGCTAACTTTTTATCATACACCCTTTTTTAGACTATATTATTATAGTCTTAGATCCGAATTTAGGGACAACGTTCATCCATCTGCAAACCGAATGAAAATAAGTTTTTATCAAATATAGTATATAAACAAATGTATTGATAAAAAAATGAAACATTTTTGGTACTCCCCGTATAATATTAATTTTTATTTTTTTATTCTACATGTAAGTACTAAATACCACTAATATTTTTTTATTTGAGAAATACAGTATTTGAAAATTCTTGAATTTAAAATTTGGAAAATAATTGAATGTTTAATCTAAGAAATTGAAAAAAAGTTAGTGATACATTAGTGCTGTCACGCAGAATAAAAAAATAAGGACTGACATTATACAAGAACTATTAAAAAAAATGTCAGCAAATATTTTAATTAATTATAGTCTTGACCATAATTTTTGGGCAACCTATTTGCAAAACATTTGTTTACATACTATATTTAATAAAAAATTAGTTATCATCCAGTAGACAGATGGGCAATGGTCTGGTAAAACAAGATTTGGGGAGAAATTAAAATACACTTCAACACTCAAACCCAACCCTAATCTCATCGTTAACCCCAATTAAATGTTTAATTATGGTAATGTAAATTGTTATTAATTAATACATACAGTGACCGTCAACAAGTTGAACATATTAGGATTTTTATTTAATGTTTAAAACTAAAAAAAAGTCTCTTTGGCAATCGCCTCTGCTTATTAAGTAACCTAAAAATCGATATTGGCATCTGTTAGGAAAATAATTATAAAAATTGGATTAAATTATTAAAAGGTAAGGTAAGTTAGTATTTAAAAAAGTTATCTGAGCAAGCTGTTTAAAATTTAATTTTAAGTTGATGTGCAAACTTTGAAACGAAAATTCTAAAATAATTTATAAAGACATTTTTTAAAAGATTTTTTTAGTTGATTTACAAATCTTGACTTTTTGCTTTATAATGAGTTTGCTATTGTTAAAATGTCCAACCGATTCAATAATCTATAATTTTTATGTGTTGTTTCATATTTAAAACAAATATATTAGAAAATTAAAATTCCGCAAGTACTTCAAGTATGTAAATCTTTTTTAGTTAAAACAAATTAACGTTAATTAATTCTTATGTACCATTGTCAAACATTACACTCCACATTAATGTGTTGCAGATACAGGCGGCAGCATAACTTCCTTTTTTCAAAACTTAATTAAAGGCATTGTATGAAGAAAACATTTTTAATTTGCTTTTTACAATGCTGGTACATACCTAAAGTTTTGTTTAACATAGCTTTGAAGAGCAAATCACGAAGGTGACGTCCTCCATTCTCGATACATTGATTAAACCGATTTCTGGCTCGGCGGTATAACTTCCTTTTTTGATCAGGGGCGATTTGTAATGGCCGGCACGATCTCCCGATTTATCCGCTTGGGATTTTTTTCTATAGGGTTTTTTGAAATCCCGTGTTTAAATAAACCGTCCAAAAATCCTTTAAGATTTGAAGATCAACATCCAGGAAGAAATTCCCAACATAACGCCTGCTATGCTTAAAAGTGTCATGAAAAGCGCCAGAAATCGATTTACTTAATGTATCGAGCTTGATTTGCTTTTCATAGCTATGTAAAACAAAATTTAGTATGTAACAATATTGTAAAAACCAAATTAAAACTTTCTGATTTATATAATGCATTTTATTAGGTTTAAAAAAAAGGGAAGTTATGCTGTCGCACCCTGTACACTTGGTATACAGTCTGCGATATCAGCTTAAGCATGCGTTTGAAGTTTAAGTAAAAGCTAAGAAAAGTACTATTGGAAAACTCTTAATGTTTATTAATACTTTATAAAAATGACCTTTTCTGACATGGCTTACTGCGTTTTGATTCAAAAATCTTAATATAGCTTTTTAAAAATCAGGCTTACATACTTAGACTACCTGCAAATATTTTTTCAAGTTTTTAAGAACATACAAAAAATACAAGGTATTAAAACGATAAGTTACTTTATATGCTTACTGTGCAAACTCATAAAGCAGAAAATTTTAAATTAGTAATTCAATTTAAAACATTTTCCAAAAAGAAGTCTTTTTATTTATTTATTTATTTTTTTTATTGCAAAGCTTGTAAATTGCCTTAGGATTAAATTTTAACAGCTTTTTTAATAAAATTTTAAGACCATGTCATTTAACCTCACTTTTTGATATTTTAATTTAATGTGTCCTAATTATTTTCCTGAAGGGCGCCCATGGGATATCAATATCGATTTTTAGGTTAGTGGATAAGCACAGGCGATTGCCAAAAAGAGTTTTAATGGTTTAAAGAATTAAAAAAAAATCATATGTGTCCAACTTTTTGGCGGTCTCTGTATAATATATAGTATAGTTTAAGCATACACCAAAGTTAGTCGCTCGGCTCCCTTATTATATAAGAAAAAACTTACCTTGCAATAAACAAATTTCTATAAAACATATGCAAAGCAAAGTTCTGTAGTTTTGATGCATCTTTTAAACAATATTAAACTTTCCTAAAACCTCTTTTCGCTTTATATTCACCGCACAACAACAAACGGAACCGCCGGTCAGCACGCGGATGCTCGGTATTTTCATAACAAATTTTGGATTACAGCAGGACCTTGCATTGAAGCGTTCAGATAGCAGGACTGTTTCCTTTCGGAGGGATGCGAGCAGCGTGGAATTCGAAAATGCGTCTGCGCTTCCTTAAAAATTCGAAAAGTCTCGAATTGACTAAGTAGAAAACCGTGTAAGTAGTAACAGGTATGCTGCATTTATAGAGCATATATCATTATCTAAATTACTGTTCTCTCTACACTGTTTTACTTTTTGCCTTTATATAAAGTATGAATGTACAAGTGACATAATAAAACTTTATTTAAAAAAAAAACAATAAAATATACGTTAAGAAGAAAGAACACAATTTACTTCATAAAAATTATTTTAATTGAAAAACACTTTAAAAATCTCTTTCTTTGTTCATTTGGGAACCACCTGCTCAAAATCATTTCTTGAAAAATATAATTTTGGCATAATTACCGTCAAAAATTCGTGTCGCGTTCTTTAAATCTGCATGCAGACGCCTGTGTCCAGCGTTGCCACATTTATTAAAAAATAATAAACTGTATATATGTCTATAGTTTTGTGGCGGTTTGGTATGTTTTCGTTGGGAGTACTTGCCTTAAAATTTGCTAAAAATGGGACCACCTTGGTCCAGGTCCCGGGTTACGAGTGGGTAATATTGACCCCTATGAACTTGCAGATCGCCTGCGACAAAAAAGAAAAAACCCCCCAAAGAACCTAAAAATTTAGAAAACTGATCAAATAAATTACTTTTCCTAATTTTTAGGTCTTTTGGGAGGTCTTTTCTTGTTTGTTGCAGGCGATCTGGTGTCCCACTTTTAATAAATTCTGGAGAATTTGCCCCCAGCAACCCTCAACACCCCGAAAAAGGTCAAATTTTATTCATTTGAAAAAGATATAATAAATATCTGACAATACGTATTTTGATGTTGTAAAAACGAGTATGAAGTTAGAAGCAACTCCCAGCAACCCCTGGCATCACCCAGGGACCACCCTAAGGGCAAAAATTTTATTTTATTAAAAGAATTAAAATAAATATTTGACAATACGTTTTTTGATGTGCTAAAAATGAACATAAAGGAGCAAAATTTTAGGGTGATGGCATCATTTTTAACATTTTGTTCCAGCAACCCCCAGCAACTCTCCCTCCTTAATGGGTAAAACTTTATTCACTTAGAATAGTTGTACTAAATATCAGACAATACGTTGTTTGGTGTACTTGGGAAAAAGTTAGATATTTTTTTTAATTCTTAAATAAAATAAAATTTTAGCCCTTTGGATGGTTGCTGGAGATTGCTAGGGTTAAATTCAAGGATTATCGGTAAATTTTAACCTTTATATTTGTTTTTAGCACGACAAAAACGATTGTTAGATATTTATTATATCTTTTCCAAATGAATAAAATTTTGACCTCTTGGGATGGGGGGGCTGGGGGTTTCTCAAAAACTAAGGGTGATTGGTAAATTCAATTCACATCTGCTTTAGCACGCCAAAAAAGTATTGTCAGATATTTATTATATCTTTTCCAAATGAATAAAATTTTGACCCTTTGGGATGTGGGGTGCTGGAGGATATCTGGGGCAAAATGTAAGGGTGATGGGTAAATTCTCACTTCATATTCGTTTTTTGCACGCCAAAAGAAGTATTGTCAGATATTTATTATAACTTTTCCAAATTAATAAAATTTTGACCCTTTGGGATGGTGGGTGCTGGGGGGTTTCTGGGGCAAAATGTAAGGGTGATGGGTAAATTCTGACTTTTTGTTTATTTTTAGCACACCAAGAAAAGGTATTGTCAGATATTTATTTAAATTCTTTCAATAAAATAAAATTTTTGACCTAACTGTTGTTTCTGGGTGATGCTAGGGGTTGCTGGGGGTTGCCAGGGTTAAATTCAAGTATTATGGGTTATATCTTTTACAAATCAATAAAATTTTGAATCTCTAGGGGGGTGCTAGGGGGTTGCTGGGGCAAAATCTAAGGGTGATGGGTAATTTCTGACGTCGGATTCGTTTTTAGCGCACCGAAAAACATACCCGAAGGTACTTCACATATCCGGTTCAGAACTTTTTTTTGTGTGCCTGTGTAATTGTAAAAGAACAGCAGAAAAATAAAGCACCATCTTCAAGAAAATTTAATACCCTTTCAAAAGATTTTTCACAACCTACCCCTTCTTAAAGAAATATAAGATTGAGGTAAAAATGATGAATTAATGTGCAAATATATCCATAAAAAAAATTACCGGCCGAGTTTTTTTTTAATTTTTACATACAAACCGAAAACCTGGCTGGGCTGTTTTAGTTGGGTCACCCTGCACGTAAGGTTTTCAAATTATTATTATATGGTGATTTCTACCGATAATATGTAGCATGTACTAAATTACCTATTTTGTAAAAATGGTAATTGCTTATATCCAATATTGATCGATTCCTAAGATTATAAAATACCGTTTCACTAATTTACCAGATAAAACCGCTTTCGTATAATTCTCTGAATCCTTTCGAACTTGCAAATTACCGGAAAAAAAAATAAAAATATAGATTAATTCTGCGGGAACAACTCGGCCACTATTTTAAGGATATGTAAAAATTAAAAAAATGTGCCAATAACTAAAAAAATAATTGAAATTATATAAGTTTTTCTTTTAAGATTTAGGGGACTTTTTGAAAGGTTTAGAAGAATTTATTATTTAATTTGACAAATAACAAGCAATTTGATGTAAAATATGTCATCTTTATTAAATAAATTTTATAGATTTAATAACATGTAGATTTTGAAATTAAAAAAAAAATAATTTTAAATCAACTTTAATTTTTAAAAACGATGCAAAAAAGATTATTAATAACAGCAACTAATGATCGAGGCTATTTAACGAGCGTGCTTAACGAGCACGTTAAGGATTGAGATTTATAACCGCTAACTAATGTCTGGGATAGTTACAATATTATATTTTAGTATTATTTTGGTATTACATTCTGGAAAGCATATTTTTTTCCAAATTTTCTTTTGGGATGTATTTCGGTTTTAGGCAACCAATCTGACAAATAATTTTGGAAATTAATAAATATAGGAACTTAATGTTTGTTTTTTATATACCTAAATGCCTTTACAATATTGGTTATTAATAAAATCATGCAATAATTAGGGCTATTAATCAATGATTTAGTATGCGTTAATAATACTTTTTAGACCTTTGAATACGTATGACTTTTTTAAGCTGTAATAAACACTTGAAAAAACAGCTCTTTGAAACTAAATAATTCACATTTTACCTTGAGCAAAAAAATCTCAATTTAATTTGATTTTTTCGCGTCAAAATGTATGTTGATAATAAAAACAGATTGAGACATATTTGGTAATATGTGTTAAATATCAAATTTTGAATTAATCGTAAAAATATTAGAATAAAAGGGGGAATATAAGGAAACCCAAAAAGGGGGATGAGCTAGCGAGACAGGATCATCCACACCACTTTGGGCGGAACCTGCCCTTGGAGTGACCAAAACCACAGCACGGGGCAAACAGGAATGGACCCGAAACAAACACGAGGAATACGGGGGAAACCTCAGTAGAATAGACATGGGAAATGCTTTATAAGACGCCCACCCAAAAGAACGAAGGAAGAACTATAGAAAAAGTGGGAAAAAGACTTCGCATAACAGTAGGGTTAACAGGGCATGATAACCTAAGGGACCCCTACACTAGATAGGCTCATACAATGGAGACCCAAGTGCTGGGGGGAAGAAACGCTTACCCCCTGTGCGAATTTTCCTTGGGCAACCGGAAATGAGGCCACAGGAATATATTAACCAACCAGTCTGGGTTTATACAGACTTGTAGAAGGAACAAGACTTATGGGGGGATTGATATAAAAGATAATGGGATTAGGCACAAAAAGCTCATGAGGTTGCGCCTCCGGTAGTGAATCAAGACGGCTCCCAGGTAAGAAAAAGAAAAATTTTTTACTTTAAACTGAACAAAAATAACATTTTTGCAGTTAAATAGCTGTAAAAAATTCTAGTTTACACATTTGCGTCTGATCAACATAATACTATACCCATATATTTATCACAGCTTAATCATTGACCTCGTCAAGGAAAGATTCTTGACCAGTGACTATAAAGTGTATCTACTGCACTAGGAAGGTAATATATATTTACGTTATATAAGTTCGGAAAAATAACTTTTACATCATCAGTCAAAATGAATACTGTAAAGGTTTTTTGGACGAATAATGTACAATATTTTATTTTAAACTGTACTGTCGAAATTTATGTTTTAAAATAATAACGTATTTTCAACCTGCTTTGTTAATCTAGAAAATAATTAATTGTCTGCTTTGAAAACGGATTTTAAGATTTTTGGTTACTGATGGAAACGTTGTCAGTACTGACATAAAATTTAAATTTGACAAAAGATTGCGTTTATACATCCAAAAAACGCAACTGTCTTGTTTTTATTTATGTCAAGGTGAAAAGTAAAGTCAGCACTGGGGTTATTTTACAATCATTTTTGGTAAAATTGACAAAATGGAGAAAGATGGTGAAAATCTGATTCCTAATGAAATTTTTCAAAAATGTAATCAGGCTAAGGCGAAGCTAGTACCACAAAAATCAACAGAACGGTATGACAAAAAATTTTTGCCTTTTTTTTAATGAAAAGATTTACCGGACTAGTCCGGTAATTTTTTTTTACGGGACTCAGTACTGTAAATTTTCATTTTCCGTACTAAAACCAAGATTAGATACTTGTGTGCGTTTAATAGTACATTATGAAATAAATACTCTAACAGTTCTTATATATTTACAAACTTAATTAATGACATGAATATTAGAAATATTATTCATGTCATTAATTAAGTTTGTTATAACAGATGTCACTTACAAACTCACTAAAACCAAAAAAAAGTCAGTGGTTGTGCTTTCATCCAGTGATGTAGAGGCCTCCGTATTTTGACACACAGGAGATAATTTTTTAAGCGATTATTGTTCTGATTTCCTTAGTAAAAAAGTTGAACCTGCATTATGTTCAAAAAGAAGAAACTGTTCAGCTAAGAGTGTCATTCTGTTGCGCGATAGCGCCTATACTTATTCTTCCCCATTGATGCTGAGCTCCTCAAAAAATACCTTAAAAGGCTCAATGACATATTATATCTTATAGTCCAGAATTATTACCACGTGAGTGGTAAAAAAAGTTTAAATGGCTTAAAAGTATTTAAACCATGTTAATGTTGCCAACTGAAATTCTATGAAAGTGGTATTATAAAATTTCTTCCACGATGGTATAAGTGCATCGGGTTAAAGAGTAAATAGGGTATGTAAAAGGGAGAGAATTTTACGTATTGCAAATAAATCAAAAAATTTTAGCCAAATTCCAAGTTATATATAAAATATTCAAGCAGTATTTTAAGTTTATCAAAAATGCTTTTGCACCTAAAAAAAAGCTTTTTACAAGGGGGGAGTAATTCTTTTAAAATTACTAAAACAAAAAACTACCCAGTTGTCTCTCTTTTTTATGTATAAAAAAAATTTTAATGAGATTTTTTTTTTTAAACCAATATTTTCCTTATTTTAAGAAATGTTTAGAAAAGCAACTTTGTAATTAAATGATAACAGATTTTAAGCAGAATATTTTGCAAAATTAATTATACTAAAAACTTGCTTAAAAGGAAGAAGGTTGTTTGTTTCTTAAGGCTGTAAAATTCAGCAACGAACCGAAGAAAAATAATGCTTAGATAGAGAGCCATTGAATAACTAGTCCCTTAAAACAAAAGTTTTAATAAAGAAAGTCTTTTTGGGAAAGTTTTCCAAAACAATATTTAAAAAGTTTCGATGATTTACTAAAAACTATTTAATTAGGGGGGTCGTTTATAAAAAAAAAAAAATTTAAAAAAATATATAATTATTTTTTTTTACTTTTGACGTACGCTTGCGCTCGTAGTTCCTGAATACACTTACATATTAGACTTTAAAGGGTTGTCTGTCAGGTCATTTCTTTAAAGTTGGAAATAAAAAGTTACGGGGGGCCAAATCTGTAAATACATTAGATGTAATAATTCAAGCCTTAATTCTATACTTTGGTTATCGTAACTGTGCGGTGTGCCCCATGGAATTTCCTTATAGAGGAGATTTCTTTATTTTAATGAGAACATTTTTTTTTTATTTCTGTACATAATTGTTGCGAAAACGCGGCATAATACCATAATAATTTTATAACTATTTTTCTAAATAACCGTTTTTTAAATCCCCAACGGTGTTTTAAAGAGGACACATAAGGCTTTAAGAAAAATATACCATCATCATGTTTTGCAAAAAAGTCTCTTCATTTGGGACTTTGAAAATTCACACAAATTAAGAATTGATCGACGAAAAAATCAAATAAATATGTATAAAACTTTGGGTTTTTTAAGAATATATTTCCGTTTCTTCATAAAAAAATTATGAAAAGAAGACAAAATTTAACAAATAAAAAAAATTTTTAAAAGAACTGCTTAAAAGTTTTATCTCCGAGTGCTTAAATGTGCTCGTGTAAAAAATTTTTAGACTTTTGTTAATGTTGGCTGATGAAGCCCCACCATTTAATTAAAACAAGCAAACAAATTGTCATAACAATTAATTTTGGCCAAGGACGTGTTATACTAGTTATGAATGGTAACTGTATATAGGATTATTTCTGTGGGAAATAGCCAAATTTGTTTTAATAATTTTTTTTTGGTGTGTAAAAAAAGAATTTAATTATGTAAATGTTTACTTTGAAAATAAAAAATTTATTAAAAATATTTTTTCGAGAAAATGTCAAAACTGACTTTTCCTTAAACAGCGTCCTCCAGTTGGTGAACTACAAACTAGTCGCAGCAAAAGGATGACATTTAAAAGAGCTTTAAATTTTCATTTAAACGAGTACCACTTTCTATAAAAGATATGAAAGTTGCATTATTATCTTTTTTCCCCCACCATTATTATTGCAAAAGACAAAAAGTCTTAACCCAAAAACTGATGCAAAATTTGATTGGCAATAATAATAATAAAAATTTAAATTTTTTTATTTAGGAAAAAAATACAATTCTTTTTTTTACAAAATCATTTAAATGGCAGTAGATACAAGGCGCAGTCTGCCAGAGAGGCTACTCACTGAACCTTGCACCACTTTGGGTAAAACTAAAAATAACATCTTAAGAAATATAATTAATAAATCACGTTATTTTTTTCGAATATAAAAATTATACAAAACTAATTAAATACTAACTGCTCACCGCAAACATTGGGGGAAGGGAAAAAAAGAGTTGAAATATGGAAGAATTGAGGAAAACTGTCAATAAAAAAAAAGTATTAATTATCTGTATTTTGGAGATTAAGCAAAATTTTTTTAAAAACCAATTTAAATTTACATTCACCGTAACACAAGTTCATCAGGTAAAGAGTTATAAATCTTAATTGCATTGTAAGTGAATGACCTTTTTAAACATGGCACTCTGATGGCTGGGCAACGTCAATCTATTTCCAAACCTTATATTTCTTGTGTAAATCTGAAATACAAACTTACTTTTTAAACACAGAGGTAGAGCGGGATTTTTTTTAAAAATTTTATCAAAAATTACCCAAATGTAAAATTCTGCAATTGTTCATTTTTAAACCAATTAAGTTGCTTAAAAGTAAAAAAAAATATGATCAAATTTTCTTAATCCTAAAATAAGACGTGAACATCTATTTTGAACCTTTGTATGCGGTTTTTATCCAAATTGTCAAAGGGAAGGACCATAAATAAAATCACAGTAGTTAAAAATAGACAGAACAAAATGACTCCGCTTTTTCGCATTTCAAAATTAAAAATGACGGTTGCTACAACATTTTCAATGATAAATATGATCTCTGAAGCAAGCCCTTAACATACTCCGAAACCCCAGCTCCGTATCCAAACCAAACCTAAGTTCTTGCAGACCTAACAAAAAAAAGTTTTCTCCGCCAAGAGTTATATTTAAAATTACCACTCAAAATTTACGCTGTTCTTGGTACCAAAAAACAAGAAGGATTTAATTTTAGTGGTGTTCCATAGACAGCTGATTTTAAGATTCGTAAATCTTCTTGACTAAGAAGTCTGATGCCTGTAAATAATTTCGATGGTCAAAGTGAAGGTATATTTGCGTATCGTCCGCATAAGCCTGAACCTTGCAATTTTTTATTGACCCCAAAATATCAAAATGTAAATTATAAAAAAAAGGGTCCAAGTATGGAACCTTGGGGCCCCCCCAGAAAAACTTGAATCTGTTCAGAGAAGTTGTTATTCAACAATTCTGAAATCTGTTAAAAAAGTAGGATTTAACAAGACTTAGCAAAGATTCATGAAACCATAATTTTTTTTTAACTTGGCAAGCAGTAGTTCGTGATTCAGCGTATAAAAAGCCTTTGAAAAGTCTAAAAGAACCAATATGCTGCTTATCTTCTATCGATACCCGTAATTATATCATCAGTGACATTAACCAATGGTACAGTTGTGCGGGAGATGCTTCGAAAAGCCAGATTGTTTAACCGAAAAATAATATTATTATTAATAAAAAAATTAAACAATTGGGGGTTTTAAAAATTTTAAAAGATTTTAAAAAAGGTGGGAAGATACTTATAATTCAAAGATCTTAAAATTTAAATGGTTTTATTTTCGGCAAAGGTCTTCCTATAGAATTTTTCCCACTGATCAAAAAAAGTATAGCTTCGATACAGCAATTAATGATGTGTAGTACTTTTGGATAAGGACTACATAATTTTAACTTTTTTGCAGATATACACCCACGCCAGACGCATTACTTTGCGCACTTGTTAGGAAAATAACCATTTAAGCACGCGTGCGTAAATACTTTTTTTTCAACGTAAAAAATGACGATTGAAGAGTTATTATTTGATACCATTTTACAAAACATGTATTCGAAAAGATTTCTGACAGACAATTTGATAAATTTTCCGGAAAAATTTTACATCGGCCGTCCGTTTGCCGAATGTAACAATGCAATATCATAAAGGCGCCAGACTGTCGCTCTCTGGGTGTGCCTAAAAAGCCAAAAGCCGAGCTGTTTACGGAAAATTTATGGCGGGGTAGCTACAAAAAACGCTTAAATGTCCTTTAGGGGTTGTTCGGTTGAAAATTTTTTGCGATAAATTTTTTCTTTACAGAAGTCTTTTATAATTTCATATACCGACTATATTACAAATTATTCTCAAAGATCTTATATTTAAAATAATATAAGAACCTATACTAGACCTAAATAAATTATTAAAAATAATAAAAAAATAAGTCAATAAAGAAGACTTTTAAAAAATTTCAAGTAAATCGGTCCAGTAGAACTTGAGAAATCGTGGGCATGATCACGGGCCAATTTTTTAAGACCCCCCACTATATAAGCTGCAAATTTTTTGAATTTTCAGTTTTTTTTATTTTCTATTTTTTTTTGTATTTTGTTAGTATTAATAAAATAACTTATAACCAAATGGATAGTAAAAATAATAATTGCCTTTTTCTACGCTAGTTCAGAAATCACCTAAAATGTATGCCTCTACACTAGAATACCCCCTTAAGAGGGGCTTTGATTAAAAAAAAAAAGATAACAAATTTACCCAAATAATTTTGGCAAGTGTACTGAATGTTTCATTTTTGAAACTTTAGGAGCATCGGGATTACTATTAAAGATCGAATATTGCGGTTTTGGCATCAGTATACTCTTTATTGGAATTTAACAGATTCATTAATCTTTTTAAATTTTTAATTAACAAAATTATTATAAAAATCATTAATCAGCACATCTTCTATCTCTGTTATGATATAAGTTAACCAAACAGCCCTACAAAAAAAAAGTTAAAGGGGCCGGAAACTTGACTATTGTATCTTTATGTTTTTGGGGTTTTTCTTATACTCATCCCATACTTAGGAGCGGCCTAGTTCAGCCGAATAAAAAGTTATTTAATTTTGTGGGCGTTAGTTTTAAACATATAAACATAAACACATTATATCCATAGTCACAACAGCTTCAAAAAATCTCAAAATCCTCTTTCAAGCAAGAAAATATTTCTGCCCTTCTATTCGATATACTTTATAACTAATAGACAATCCCAACCTAAAAAAATGTAAAATCTAAATTTTTAATGAAGAATTTAGCAGTGTAATTAGTTTTATATTTAAGAACTTGTGTTCTTAGTTGTCAGCAGGGAAGCCATAAATACAGGTAATAAATGTACTAAAAAGTTTTATACAAATAATGTAAGGTAACCTGATTCAGGGTTCGACAGTCTAGGCATAAGTTCGTATTCTTGAAATATGAAGTAATTGGTCACAATATTAAAAATAATTCAAGTTTTTAAAGTTTAGTTGACTAAAGGAAATTTTGAGAAAATATTTGCATAAAATATTTTCTCATAATTTTTACTTTTTCTTTATGGACATTGAGAAGCACTCCTTCTCCAAAGATTCGGCTGCAGTAGTATTTTACCTCTAAAATATTTGACCCTTAGTTGTGCCATTATTGCTTCCTTTATTTTAAAAGTATAGAAAACGGAAGAAGAAAAAATAAGAAAAAAAACCTTAAAATGTCTATTAATACTTCACATATCCTTTTTTGAGACTTTAGCGTAGTACTATCTTAAATAGGAAAGCTTTTCCACTATGAACTAATTTGTTTAAACATTTCTTGACTACAAAAAAAAAGTTTTCCGAAAGCTCTGTACCTAATTAAGTTCTATGATTTAAAGACACAGTTGTTACCAGGGAATGAAATATACATGTAGGCGTCAAACACTAGAATTCGTCATTTTCCGAAATGACTGGTCATAACATGTATTTTGGCAAACAGCGTATTAGCATTTAACTTTCAGTTGTTCCCTGTAATGCCTAAATCCGTATCAGAAAAACAATGTAGAAATCATTTCAAAGTTATTGTTACTGAGGCCTTTGTGGAAGAGTAACTGAAAGGTTGATTCTTGTTAGTCAAATAAGGCTCAACGCTGCTTGGCCCCAATGCATACTGCTGACTAGTCATTTCAGGTAATGACAAATTTTAGTGTTTGACGCTAACATATACAACCACTGGGGTTTACTCATTTAACCATTTAATCTCCGTACTATACACAATTTCTACCCTAAAGTTTTACACTTTCAATGTATCGATCCCTGATGGGTACATTTCCTTTTTTAAATTAATAAAAAGTGTCATTTTTATATTATAATTACATTATAGCCATTTTAGAAGGGTATGCGATAAATTTGTTAAGACACTGTTGGGCTTATATAAAAAGTTGCTTAATTGAGAATTTTAATTAATATTTAAAAGAATACTTGTCATTTTCATTAAAAATAACTAATAAAAGTTATTGCCGTAGAGCCCAAATATCGTAGGCATATTTATGGCTATCAGAATTTAAAGAATTCCAACTTATGGAATGTGAAATTGCTTTCTAATAGCAATTTTATGCATAATTGCTACTATATTTTTGCCGTATCGTTAAGTAAAAAAAAAAGATAATCAAAATAACCTGAAAGAAAATATAAAGAGAGCTTGATAAGAAAAAGCTTGTTTACGCTACTTATTCCTTTAATCCAGTAAACATAGATGGACTAATGACACACTTTTGGCTGTATTTTTTATTTTTTAAAAAGTAATATGCAAAATTTGTATAGATATATTGTCTTACATAAACATTTTCTGACATAAAAACTTAATTTAAATTTTTAGGTCTAGTTGTGCCATCAAAAACCTAAAACCCAGTGACAGTTTGTAGGTTTCTAGCAGGGATGGCTCAACATACAAAGTTAAAAAGTAATATATATCATAAACACACCATAAGTAGGTTAAGTCCTTTTATTTCAGAAACAAAAAAACAGATTGAGATTGTAATATATAAGTAATAACTACTCTATTTTAAAATAAAAGTTCATTCTTCTGCTTTTGTCAACAATAAACTTTTTTGATTATTTTCTTCATTAGAGCTCAAAAAGTCACTAATCATAACTATTTTAATAGAGATCATTGCAAGAGCCTTTATCTTTTGGCAATAATACTTTTAATTATTGATAAATTTAAAGTTTAAAACACCTTCTTAGTTTCTGATGTAGTAATTGAAGTAATAACCAATATTTTTAAACCTGAGCAACTTGTTTAAATGCAAAATTTATTGTATTTTTTACAGCCTATAAACAAGATCTAATTATTTCAACTAGGATGCAAATATCGAAAGCACGAACATCGATGTACTATGCATCAATGTATTAGAACAAACATCGATGTACAAAAAACATCGCGCAAAAAAGTATATAGATGTATCGAAACATCGATTTTTATTGATTTTTTTAATGCACTATTACTTTAAATTTTATGTAAATTATTTATTAAAGGATAAGTATTTTGATTAGATTAAGAAGGTGTAGACTTGTGAAGTACGTGTGTGACCCACGCTTCTCTAAAAAAGCACCAAACTTTTCAAATAGAGGGCAGAGAAAAAATGATGATTTTTTGTTTGTTTGCAAACCCTAGGTTTTATTTGTTTGTAATTTTTATTTTTGTCAGTTGCATTAATAAAAAAATAGGACACTTACGAAAACATCGATGTCAAGACATCGATAAAAAGTGTCGATGTTTTGCAATAGTGAACATCGATGGCAAACATCGATGTTTTTTAAGGAAACATCGGTGTTTTAAAACATCGATGTATCTTTGCATCCCTATTTTCAACACGGCAGAAATAAACGCCCGAACACGAGCTGATAAGTAAATATGCAGGAGCCCCAAAGCAAGCGGCGGCGTCGTCGTGTTTTAATAATCCATCGGCAGGTTTTCAAGAGCCGGTTGCATCTAAGATCCTGTACCAGGGCTGCCCGATAACAACGTACAGATTTCTGTGCAGCTAAATTTGTTTTAAATATTTGATTTTACACTTAAGTTTTTAGTTAGTATAATAAATATATGTATAAGTATATATTTAGGTATTTAAATATCTATAGTAAATATAAAATGGAATTTAAACATATATTGAACGTTAATAAGTAGACGCTTGAGAGGACGGCTCCTAGACAACACAACACAAATCTTCAGTTTTAAGTTGCCTATGAATTATATTAAATAAAACTGTCTTGTAATGCAACTGGATCTCTTTGGTTTTTTTTAACTGCAGCCTTATTATTTTGGACCTGAGTTCCTATCTGAGGTAGTAATCCCCAGCCACGGGGATTCTGGGTCTTTTCAGTTTTTGAAAGACTTGAGTTCTGAAAAGATTACCGGGAATCCTGCAGACTGGTCCTGGTCTTAAGAGCTTTGACTCATGTGTCTACCGCCTTATTTCCTGGGTAGTCTTTATGGTATGGACCCAGGCCACAATCAGCCACTTGCTGTACAGCCCTAAACCTTAAAAATGGAATAGTAAAATTTTGGAAGAAAATTAAATACTTGCGTTCGACTAGGCTAAGAGTGATCTTTATAAGTTTATAAAATTTTAAAAATAATGTAGAAATAAATAACTGATTTTTTAAAATATTTTTTATTATAGATAAAAAATTAAATTTTTTATTTTTATTGGAACCCTTTATTTATTACCAGTCGTATATAAACGATCCTAGATTTCAAAAATGTAAAAATATAAAACTTATCTATTAAAAGCTCAAATTTCTAATCCATGTAGTTAAAGCTTTATTTTTTAAAATGCATTTAAAAATTAAACACAGGGTTCATTTTCAGTAAACCAAATAAGTTCAACTTTTTAAGAATACAGTCCACAAGGACTTAAGGCCGTAAAAATCGTACCATGATTGTCTTAAATAAATTAAGAGGTAGATTATTAACACACGACTTAAAGTTTTAAAGGTTCGAAGAGAAAGGGAAAAATTTCTGCAGGGTGTAGGGTCCACAGCCTAAACACTTGTGAAATTAATAAACGAACTAAGTTGGAAGTTTGGGGTTTCTCCAGATAGACTGTAAAGGGATGAATGAGGTTAGCACTACGTTTGGTCTATTGAAGCTCCAAAAAAAGGGATTATACAAGAAAATTAAGCTTCCGGGTAAGAGTGGGATCATTAATAAGGCAAACGGCTCCTCTTTGAATTGAATAAGACATTCTGAGTTATAGGAGACACAGACAAGTAAACAAATATTCAGAGATACTGCCTATCATGGATACAACCAGACAGTACAGATTTGAATAAGAGAAATGCTTTCTAGCTCTAAAAGAAAATTAAACTTTTGTGCCAGTTAACATTATTCTCCAAAGGAAACGCCCACAAGATAAAATAAAATGGAATTATTCTGCAAAACCTGGCCGCTCTTTTTAGGCAATTTGACAGAATACTTAGATCTTTTAGATTGGTAAAATAAGTGTTTTTGCTGTTTAGAGTCGTCCATTAATCAGGTGATGCTCGAAAGAGATGACGGAGCCCATAAAAACTCACGACATCACAAGGGAGGGAGGAAGGGTGTAGTGAGATATCACGTGTATTTATTTTGTCGTTGAACGAGCTATTTCTAAACAACCGAAAAGCGGCGTGTGAGCTCGACTCATGTTGAATTAGATTATACTTTCTGCTGTTGAATTAGCTGTTGAATTAGCTGTTGAATTAGCCGTTGAATTAGCTGTTGAATTAGATTATACTTACCTGTAATTAAATATAATATTTTAAAATTTTTAAGATACTTTGTACTCAAAATATACACGTGATTTCGGGTACGGGCAAGGACGTTAATCTTAAACCTACCATGTATCACCAGGAAGGAGGAAGGAGTCAAAAATGCTAAAAACAACACGTGATTAATGGACGACCCCTTATAATATTATTTTAAAAACAGACACTACTAGAATATATTAATTTAAAATATATCATTAAATTAGGCACAATATGTTTAAAACCAAGAAGCGTGCATACTACTATAGGAGTAAGTGTTGCCTGTAAGCCTCTGCGTTCTTCTTGCAATAATTTGCATTTAATACTGTACATTTTGTCCGTTTTAACTTTCTAAACTAGCAATCAAAAATCTTGTCTTGGTGTATCTTATAACACATACTTAATAAAGTAAATTCTCCTCGGGTTAAGCACTAACCCATCATCATTAATAATTTATGTTAAAGTTTCACTAGTGTCCCTGGAAGTTTAAAGTTACACTGAACATTCACTTCACAACAAGAAGTAATTTAATGCACTTCAGGTAATAATATTAAGGTCAGGTGAGCATGTAATTCAATTTAATACTTAAAGTCCACTTAAGATTAAAACGAGCTTTAAATAACATTTATAAGTAATAGATTAATTTTGGTTTGGGCTTTAAACTATAATTGATGTTTACCACATTGTTTTAATGACCATTTGAAAATATGAAACTTAGTTTTTAGCAAATCTATGCTCTTTATGTCTATGAACACTAAACATTAATTCATTGTTATGGTATTAGTTTATCTATTTTCACTATTAAAAAAAAAACCTTAACAAATATTGGAGTTAAAAATTTTTCAAAGTGAAACATTATATCTATAAGCTCAAGATCCTACCTGTTTCCAACGATTCTTTGGACTGATAAAGTTATGCTTGCTACATCGAGAATGTTAAACCGACGCAATACGTACAGCTAAGCAAGAAAATCTTAGGAAATTTTAAGAGATTAAATACCAAGGAGTGACTTCTCTCTTCACGTCTGGTGTGGTGTGCTTAACAATAGAATTGTCGGGCCAACATTCTATGAGGGATCCTTAACTGGAGAAAGATATGTCAATCTTCTTAAAAACGATATTGAGGACATTTTAAATGAATTGCCACTGAAACGTATCTCAAGATAATTTGGCAACAAGATGGAGCGCCGCCCCATGCTGTTCATCAAGGTGTGCAGTATCTCGTATACAATCAGTGGATTGGACGTTGTCAACTAATAGATGGCCCCCTAATAGTTCAGATATTACAATTTTGAACTGTTTTCCATTGAGTCACTTGAAGAATGTCGTTTACCAAAATAACACAAACACGGAAGAAATGAGAAAAATTGTAAACGAAATAACACCTAACAAGAACCTCAGATTGTATCGGCGAGCTTAGAAAGTTTTTAAGAGAGTTATAGATCATGCTCTTGAAAATAAGAATAAATATATAGAACATTTAAATTATTAGTAATATTGTAATTTTTTGTTATAAGTTTTTATTACCACTATATTTTACCTCATATTGTATTTAATTTTTTCCCTTTTATTGTAATTTTGCTGCTGGTCAGAAATAGACGTATGATATATCATATCATTTTTAGTATATAATATAATTTAAAAAGCCGCTCTTCTGATGAAAACCTCATTATAAAACTACTCCAAAAAATAATAAACGTATTTTTAAGATGCTGATTTAACAAATAACTAGCTGTGACCTGTGGCAGTCGTTTTTTTGGGTGAAAACTATCCTTATAGTATCATTCAGTTTTTAGAACATTGCAGCAGAACCGCAGGAAATAAACTCAGCAACTCCTATATCACCAAATTCTCGTGAAAATCTCTATATTGATATAAAATATACGGGTATTCCATTAAAAATACGTCACTTGTGCTATAACTCTTTGTTTTTGTTTTAAATAAGTTTTTCTGATTAGATTATTGAATTCTACGGAAAAAAGTACACAAAATGGCTATATTCGTTTTTTAAAAAATACAGGAATATCAAAAATAAAGCCCTGTTTACTTTAAAATAAATAACCCTGGGTACTGGTAATTCTCTTCTGGTATGAAAGAATGTGTATACTAATAATTTAAAATTCAGTACATTTTGTTTTGTTTCTCTTTTACATATACGAGTGTAGAAAAGTAAGTTTCCAAAGCACTTCGTGTGTAAAAGACTTTCTTTTGATATCAAAATGACGATTAAAAAGGTATTATTTCCATACAATTGTTGAAATAATTATTATCCTAACAAGTGCGAAAAGTTATAATTCTTCTGTACCCAACTGCAGAAAATATAAGCAATTAGGCAATAAATGATACTTCCGCAAAAGTAAGTATCCAAGGCAAATGTGCTAAAATTTAACCCCTACCGTATTGTTACTCTACATGCTATTAGCAAAAAAACGCAAGATTAGAAAACTTTCCTAATTATTGCAATTCTATTAAATTAAGCAATTTATCCTTATATCGTAATTTCTAATTTTTGTTAGAAAATCTTAATATTTTTAAATAACCCAGCTCCTTATCCTGCCTTAAACTATAATACTAAATGCCCACTTATTGTATCCAACGAAACGAATTTGCAACTATATAATTATAGTACTCATTTTAAACTGGGTAATAAGTCACAGAGAATTAATTTAAAAATAGGTCCTTAATTGAAATTGTGGTTGCTGTGCTGTAAATTGAACCACCTTCTCTTATTATTTTGAATAGCTAGAAATAATAGAGAGATTTAGCTGCTGAACCGCTTATTTAAAAAGGTTATGACCCATTGTGGATAAATCGAAACAACAAATGTTCAATTCACGTCATTTGTGATACTAATACCAACACTTATACTTTCTTTTTTAAAACTCATTTAATTAAGCAACTTTATTATCGTTAAAGGCCAGCGTGTATCTGGCGCAGCGAGGGAGGGAGCTATAAAGATGCAATTGTACCCTTAAAGGTCAAGTACAGGATTATTCAACAAGGACTAGACAGGCCGCTTTTTCTGACTTCTACCTGCACTTTATAAAAAAAGTGGAATAGCCATCATATATAATTTTTCCCTCCGAATCCGAAAATGATTAATGTAAAATAATTGAACATCAAATAAAACTGTTAGGGTCATTTGATATTTTTTAAATGCCACCTTTTATGTGATTATCCGATTCCTTGTATATCTTTTGATCTAAAATGATATTTTTTAATTTAAACTGTCCATTTTCTGCACGTTTAATTTGAAAAATTTTTGTCCACCGTGTCATTAACACCCGGAAATATTGGATACGAATACCTGTTCACTCTTTAACGGTAGGTCATTCAGGCAACTAAAAAATAAATTTTAAAGTTGTTTATATTTTATGAATTAGGAACAAATTACGTTAAAAAATGAAATATTTATTAGAAGACCGTCTACACATTGTAATAGAATAGATACAATTCTAAGAATTAAGACTCCTCTTTTGTAGAATAGATACAAAACAAATATAAAAACAATATACAACATATAAAACAAATACCCCATAAGAAAAAAAAGTGATAAAATTAAACTTAAGAACACCAGGCATCTTAATAATATAAATGTTCGATATGTCCTTCGTTGTTTTCGAAACAGGACCGATGCCCCCTTTTTAGTCTTTCCAGAAAGTCCCTTATAATATTGTAATCCTGGTTAAGTCTGTCAATTTCATTCCCAATTTTTTGTTGTAGCTCATCGATATTTCTATTGGGCCGTTGATAAACTACGTTTTTTAAATGGCCCCATAAAAGTGTATCCATTAGTGTGATATCTGGGCTATTGGGTGACCAATGAAGTGTTCCGTTACGGCCAATCCACTTGTTGTAACGCCCATTGAAATATACTGCCACTTCTCGAACGGCATAAGGTGGAGCGCCATCCTGCTGTCAAATAATATTATTGTAGATTTGCGATGGCAATCCTTCTGCGGTCCTCGATATCGTTTTGAAGAAATTGAAGGTATCTTTGGCCTGTTAAAGAGCCAATGATAAAATAGCGGTCCAAAAATTTGATTTCCAACATCCCACACCAAACATTAAGCGACTTCCTACCTTGAAACTTTATCATTTCCTATTTATGGGGGTTAGTTGCTTCCAGTAGTTTGTATTTCTTCAGTTGTATATTCCTGATGTTGTGAATGATTGTTCATCAGTCCATAATATTTTAGTGTGTAATTGTCCTCGTCTTGCTCTCTCATCAACATCGAAGCAACAAATCGAAAACAAAGTTCTTTTGTTTTTGAGTTAGATACTGGAATGGGAAGGATACAATATGGTTTGATACCAAATTTTTCAGAGTTCTTTGAACTGTTCCATAACTGACCCTTCGGAGCTCTAGGCCATACCTTTACTTCTCGTACTGCCTGCGGAATAGAACTCATCGGATTTATCCTAAAATATTGAACAATTGCTCGATTTCATGTTTTTTCTTCTTATATTTCTTCACCCATCTTTTAATGTTTTTGTTTCTTTAAATAGAGTCTTAATTCTTAGAATTGTATCCACTGAAATGTTCTGAACTCTCGAAAACTCTTCTTGCGTTTCTTCTGAGCATTTTCTCCGCTTTTGTAATATAATTTTACAATGTGTAGACGGTCTTCTAATGAATATTTTATTTTTTAACGTTATTTGTTCCTTAATCCATAAAAATATAAACAACTTTAAATTTAATTTTTTAGTTGTCTGAATGATTACTCGCTACCGTTAAAGGATGAATCCGTATCCGTATCAATATGTCAGGGTATTAATGACACGGTAGACGAAAATTTTTTCGAATTAAACGTGCAGAAATGGACCATTTAAATTAAAAAATATCATTTTAGATCAAAAACTATGAGGAATCGGATAATCACGTAAAAATATGGCATTTCCATTTAAAAAAATATCAAACAGACCCTAGCAGTTGTATTTAATGTTCAATTATTTTACATTAACTATTTTCGAATCTGAAGGAAAAAAATTATATATGAGGGCTATTTAATTTTTTTTTTTATAAAAGTACAAGTAGAGTCAAAAAAGCGGCCTGTCTAGTTTTTGTTGGATAACCCTGTACATATTTATTTTTGGTCTACAGTAGATACATCTCCATGGTGGTTTAAGGGTGTTATTTAAATTAAAAAACATATAATATTACGAAATATTATGTTTAGTTTGTGATAATAAAAAACATCACTGCACATTTTAACTCATAAAGCGCAGAAGTCGAAATGCGATATTTATGTAAGGCAAATCACAGTTTTTGGTGCCATACTATTTATTGTATTATAGTTAAATGTAAGCAGGATGTATCATGCCAAAATTTGGCTAAAAGAAGAGGACCCAAAAAGGTTCAAAAGAAAGCCGTCAGGTGAGGAGGGCTTAAAATAGAATTAGAAGTGTAGGTGGAGGAATTAGGACGTTGGATTAAAGCACTTGTGCCCACCGACTAGTTTCAAACGGCATGATTTAGTGTTGATAATGAAAGACTTATAAAATCCTTAAGTGTTTACTTTAGAATACATGGAGTAAATTCAGCATCTTTATTAAGAGCTTGTTTATTAGATTCCTTTATCGCTGAGCTTCACTTTTTTATTCTAACTACTAGTACGAGCATAACGAATTAAACATAAAAAGAAATTGAACGCTGAATCTTATTGGGTATTTTTGATTTCTTAATGTGCTGTTTACGATAAAATGCAATGTTTATCCAAGTTTTTGACCTCAGCAGACGACTGAGTCATTGTCAAAAACAAGAAAACCTCGAATTGTCGACTTTTCACGTTTTTTGTCGATTTTGACCTGAAGGACAGGTTTTTCATTAAAAACTGATATAACTAATTTTAAAGTAAAATAAATTCACAACAATTTGAGACCAAAGCAAACTATAGCTCCAAGAAATTTGGGAAAACTTCTCAACATTTTGGTCAATTTTTTGACTTACACGATTTTCAGCAAAATATCATCATTTTCAGTACCATTTAAGTTTCTGTAAGGCCTAGTATATTATTTAAAACTCTTTTCCCATCCTTTCAGTGGACTTCCCTTAGGTCAGAGAACACCAAAGTGACCTTTTTCCTTAACCACCTAACCAAAAATGAGAAATTTGTTATTTTATTTACGGGCGGGTATGTGAAAAATTAAAGTAGAGACAATTGCTTAAATGGTTCTAATTTTCTTGGAATGATTACCACATCATTATTTTATTAAATAGAAAATACGTGCGTAATACATCGATGAAAAATATCTAAATATTTAAGCATGTGTTTATTTTAATCAAAATTTGCCCTATTTGAGGGACTTGGTTGGTCAAAGACGTTGTCTTCGGAGAAATCAGGAAGATTTTCAAGAATATTCAAGACGGGCACTCACAATTCTTTGTTTATTTTATCTTTGTCTGACAGGTCATCTGTGCGTGAGTAATCCAGGCAAGATGTAAGCAAGGACCTTGTCACATGAGACTTTCTCGCAGTGGATGCAAACCACGGAGTACTGTAGTCCAGCCTTCCTCCAGCTGCAGACTCTGCTGCAGACACAGGAGATGTTCTTCAGGAGATGTTGTGGTTCTGCGTCTCTTGTCATGATCTTAGGATTTTGACCTTAAGAAGTAGGCAGCCACTCTCAGTCAAGAGGCTGTCACCCAGTGAAACTGTTTGTACAACACAGGCAAGAAATACGACTTGTTGTTCCGTTTTTTAATTTAACATGATATTTTTTGCTTAAGTGGTTGAGGCCACTTTGGAGTCTCTTAAGACCCCAGGGAAGTCCAGCGATACAACACCTTGACGACATTTTACTGGTCAATATTTTTCTCTAGTTGCCTTCAACACTTGTCGTACAGCACATTATATGGAACAATTATTATTAAACATGAAGTCGCAAACAAGATATTATGTCGTCTCGAGGAAATAGTTCGTTAAAGACATTTTTTTGTTGTTATCCTAACGTCTTGTTGATGTCCTGTAGCGCCAAGAGGGTGGATTCGTTCATTAAATCCGATATAAATGGGATAAGTGCTGAAAGGTTACTTAGATTGTGCCGAGTTTGTAGAATTATTGTTAACGTTTTATATTTTATCTATAAAAAAATCTTGCGATAGCTCCTGCAGTTTGATTAATATATGTGCTTTTTCCTAGTTAAAAATTAAACCAAGTTTTTAGTTTTGTTGTTTAATATTTGTAAACCAAAAATTAGAATCGAATACATGCTTAATAATAGTTAAGAATGTAAAAGATTATTAGCAATGGTAGAAAATAAACATTTAAAAATTTTAGCAATTTGGCTAAATAAATTGATATGCTGTACTTTGTTGCTTCTGACAATCAACCTTTTTAAAATAAACGGTAGTTTGTGGATGTTAACTTCATGCTTTACAACATGGTGTCGAGTAACCTTATGCCACAGTTTTCAAACTTGTGTTTCATAACAATTTACCAAGTAGATAAATTGCATTTAGCGTTAAACAGCTTAACGGAATTTCTGACTCATTGATAAAGTGTCACTTTAAGGCAATTTAGGAACTCATGCTTTTTAGAGACAGGCGCAGGCGTTCTTGAAATGTAAAATTAAATATTAAAGTTAAATTACAGAAAATTGGTTTCAAACTACCCACAAAATCTTTACCAATAGATTTTATCTTACTTTATTTATATAAAGTTTTATATATATATATATATATATATATATATATATATATATATATATATATATATATATATATATATATATATATATATATATATATATATATATATTTATGTATATATATATATATATATATATATATATATATATATATATATATATATATATATATATATATATATATATATATATATATATATAAATATATATCCTTTATATTTTTTATTTAATTTAATAAATTTAGGAAAGTCAAGCTAGGTTTTTGGTTTGATTAAGGTAGAAAATACATTTAAAACAAATACAATGGTTTATTTTACAACTCCATGATGTAACAGATTAAAACTTATTAAAAAAATATATTATAACAACTCAGTTAAATGTATTTTTAACATTAAGAAGAGTTATAAGAAATTTTTTTAAAATAATAAACTCAAACATACTAAAAATTCTCAAAAAGAAAATAGAAATTTGCTAAATGTCAAATTACTAAACATTTAAATAACTATCGAGCCAAATAATGTTCTGCTAGCAGTAGTTACCCCTAACTGACACGTGTGTAATTTCTTCAAAAGAATTTTTAAATAGTTACAACTTTAACAGTAATCCTTATTAAAATAAACAGTATCAACTTTATTGTAATTGGATATTAAGATTTTGGGACTTTATATTATTAAAATGACTAAAAAGTATAATTTAAATTAAAAGTTTCCTTAAAGTTTGTTATTTTGGTTTTTTAATATAAATTAAGGTTTAAAAATCCAGTGGGACTACGAAAAACCATTACTAAGTATTAAATTTTAAACTTTAATCGCATGCTTGGCACAAAACTATACACCTAAATGTAATTTTATATCAAATTATAGTTATTAAGTTAAATCGGCGAAACTTTTTAAATCTATTTTAAAGTTTTAAAGTTTTTTTGTTACAATCACCAGTAAAATACTGATTGAATCGACATGGAAGATTTATTTTAAATCGAGGCAAACGCGGTAATTTAGATTGTCGTACTGCACCAGCCTACTTTAGTAAAAACTGCGGTGTTATGTTTTTTTATTGCTTTATAAATTTTATATCACGATTTTTTTCTGTATTATAAAATATTTTACAACGTTTTATGTTTAAGGAAATAAAACCTCATTAGTTTTTTTCAAAACTGACATGAGTAAGTTTTTTTCTAACCCGATAACCTAAAAGGACACCTTTAGAAAATAGGCTCATACAATGGGACCTAAGTTGCAGAATGTACGACGAGGGGAAGAAACAGCCTACTATATCTAGTGCAAGTATGAAGCGTTGAATTACAAAAGACAAACATTATTTGGGCAACCGAAAATGTGTCCACAGGAATATATTAAACGAACCAGTCTCGGGGTTATACAGACTGAAGAAACAACACTAATGGGAGGATTGGTATAAACGAAATGAGAGATTAGACAAAAACCCAAGAGGCCGCGCTGCCTCCGGTAGTAAATCTAGGACGGCTTCCAGGGAAAAGAAGAAGAAGTTTTTCCTTATTACCAAAAAATTTATAAATATGTTTCAAACTTTATATTAATTTTGAGTATAACGGTATATTCTCAACTGATTTATAATTTTAATATTTGTCATCTTTCCACAAAGCTCTACCACACTTAAAACACATAAAATTACTTAAATTAATAATAACGCAAATAAATTTAAAAATATTAGTGTATATTTATATAAGAAAATCTTTTACGCAAAGGACACATAATTCAGGAGGGCGACTGTAGTGTCACCATAAGATCTCTGGGAACTTAAAACTCAGGTCCAATAACTGTTGCGGCAGCACACTGCTTTAAGCTTATTGACTGGCATTAAAGCTAGTAATTAATTTGTGTTTTTTAATTAGTTCTTTCTTATTTTTTTTAGATAGTAGCTGTGTCTAATGTTTGTTTACTCATATAACTAAGGAGTATGGTGATTGATTCTTGTAAATATATCCTGTTAACGTGTATGTGTGTTTAGTAATTGTTAATTTGCAATCAATATAAAACATAACAAAACGAAAACTTATTCTTTCTTCTTTGGCATTAAAAACTCTTTAATAGAACTTAAAATTACAATATTGCTGTCAGTAGATTAACATTAACGTATTCTAAATATGAAAAATATAAACAAAAAAATTTTTTTTTTACAGCTAAAAGATTAAAACAGTGGTTAATTTGGCAAAAATAGCTTAATATAGACAAAGCCTACAGGTAGCAGGCATATGTTTGATTAAACCCTTTTTTTAAAAAATGTTAAAAAGAAACTAATATTCTCCTTCTAAAAGATCTAGAATATTTCTTAATATACAAAATGTAAAAACAAAACCAAAAGTCTTTTTTTTATTTTAAACGCTTACACAGTTGTAAGTATTAATGGTAAAAAGTTGTATACAGAAAAAAGTTACTTTGTTAATTTTTTTACAAGATACCACCTAATAAATCGCAATATATATTCCGTTTGTTACAAAATAAAAAAAGAAAAGTGTAATTTAAGTTGGATTTAATTGATCCTTTAGATACTTTTAAAAAGTTCCATATTAAGTCACAAAAGGAACAACATATCACATCATGAAGGAATATCACATTACGTTAAATTTCGTTATGCTCGGTTTGACAGTTTTGTACAATTTTGCAATCCAGTTTTATTAAGATAGTTAAAAATGAACATTGAAACTGGGTAGAACCAAAATTTTTAATTTAGAAATTTGACATTTTTTTACATATACTAGCGGTTGTAAACTTTTAAATGTTTTTTCTTTAAATAAAAATCGGATCATTTGGACGTCCTTTGCAATTATTTTAGTTTAAAAAAAATTGCTTGAAAACAAACTGACTACCTCAATAGTTTTTTTTTTTAAATAAAAAATGTTACTACATTTATTTAAACCTACTCTTAAAGAACCTTTTTTAAAAATATATTGAAACCGTTAATCGGTCATTTAGTTGCTAAGATACAAGCTGCCAAAGTTGACCGGCGTGTACTACAAATGTACCGGGTGTCCAAATAAGAAAAGACGCCGCCTGTTTCTAGAAAACTATGTATCGCACATCGTAGGAAGAATTTATTTTTTGGTAAGAATGGCCAGAAGAAATAGCTGCCAAATTATTTAAGTTTCCAAAACCTCGCGAGATGGCAGCACGACCGCAACGGTAAATTAAAAAAATATATATTTTTTTCTTCAAGATTAGCTAGTATTAGGTACAATTTTAATGACATCAGCAAAAACTGTAACCAATTTTGCATCACTTTGGTTAAGGACTTTTTGTCGTATTTCCAATATTAAGAGTGGGGATAAATCATGCAATTTTCAAATAGCTCTATCTCCCACATCTTTTTTTAAAATATTTTTGAGAAAGTTAAATACGACGAAAACATTTTTATTATATATTGAGAAGAGAAAAAAATACCTACACTTTGGTAAAAACCGCGTTTTGATATCTGCATTATTTTTTGAGTTATTTTAAAGTGGCCTGTTTAACAGTCTTTGTGACGCAGTAAAAGATTAATTACTGTAGAGTAAAAGCAAAAATACCGAAAACTATTTAAACGTTTGAATTGTATCCGCAAAAGAACAAAATGAACATTTAAAAACACAAAAATACCGTAATTGAAGCATTTATAATATTAATCAAATAGGCTCGAAAATAAAAACAAGAACAAAAGATTGGAAATCATCATGGACATGACTTATTTGGGCTAAAAGTGATAACAGTTTTCGAGATGCCAGCCGGCTACCTTCTTATTTGACACCAGGTACAAAAAACAATAATAAATAATAACTTCTTACACATGATTCATATGGAATTTTTGACATTATTTTATTTATATATTAATTATAAAATGATTTCTTAGCAAAAACGAATATGTATTTGTTAATTTGATTAAACAAAAATTTTTAGGCAATTATTGTCCTCAGAAATATTTCATAATTTAACTGCTTTTTTAGGATGCCTTAATGATCCGACTTTTGCAAATTACATTTTAAATTTGCGTGATAAGTTCATAAGCCATATTTTTAGGTGTAATAATTTCATCAAAGATGCCAGCCAGTCGCTCTCTAAAAACTAAAGTCCTAAAAGCCCAAAAGCCAAGCTGTTTACGGGGAAATTTAATGGGGTGTAACCAATAAAACGCTTATAAATGTGCTTAAGGGCTTCGACTTGCCTCCAAATTTAGGCTATAAATTTATTATAATAATTTTAGAAAATTTTTAATCTTGTTATAAATTTAAGAATATAAAGGTCTATAAAACTTTATTTCATTTATATCCTGAGACTTTATGTTTTGGTGTTCTTGTAAACAAAATGGTTTTAGAATTTTTATTATAAGAAAGTATTAAGTATAATAATAAAATGTTTTATTTAAAACTAACTGCATAAAAACAAAATTGTATCATGGCAATAGGTGATTAAACTATAAAAAGTTTAAATCATAGTTTTTAATGTGTTCTTTTCCCTATTTGTACTTTTTAAAAATTATAAAGTTATCTAAGACAGATAAAATAAGTGAATAAAAATGATAAGAAAATTATATAAACGGATTAGTTAATTCATACACTACCACTACTAATACAGGTAACTTATCTTAGGAAATCACTATGCAGATGTTAGCAATCTTGACCTTATGACTAATAAAAAAATAAATAGATTTGGTTGGCCCTGGTTTAACATTTATTTAAAATTTGACAATAGTGTTTACAGAGAAATTTTACAAAACGCCACTATTTGACAGTCGCTGTTAGCTTAACAGCGTAATTAGTTTTTTTTATTTAATAAGTTAAAAACCTTTTTTTTAATTTAACGTCAATTTAAATTATAAAATCTGTTTTTACAGGAATTTTAATGATATTATTATTTTATCTATAAAATCGACTTAAATGAAAGCAAAACATTTCTTTTTAAATTTTAAAATTATTTTTACACCCAAATTGGTGATGCTATAGTTAGTTTTCCCAAGGCTAAAAACTTGTTGGAATATACGTTAGAATGTAAATGTTAACTTTATGCTTTACAACTTGGTGTCGCGCAACTTTATGGCAGGGTTATCAAACTTGTGTCAAAACTGTTTGCCAAACATCATATTCCTTAACGTCATTTAAGCGGAGGGATTTTTTGACCTGGCTTTATAAACAATTTATTACCCAGTTTAAACTCAAAGACCTAACCAGAAATTAAATGACATTAACTTAAAATAAAAAAGTAAATACCAACATACTTTATTTTACTTTAATTTAGACTTTTAGGTGATTCTTGTTACATTTTTTTATTTAATTTATTTAGTTAATAGACAAACACAAAAAGGTGATTCATTTTAAACTTCAGTAAGGATAAAATACTTTATAGGCATACATATATATGTATATATATATATATATATATATATATATATATATATATATATATATATATATATATATATATATATATATATATATATATATATATATATATATATATATATATATATATATATATATATATATATATATAGTTTTATTATTTAGTATTCTTGGGTTTAAATATACCATAGATGTCGCTATCGTGAATTGTTTCAAAGAAATAAATTCCTTAATTTTAATTAAAAAAAAAACAAAAAATAATACTCATAACGGCTGATGTCTTTTATTAAGAAATTTTAAATTTGTGTCATGTTTGTAATATGTGTATACAATAATCTAATTGAGTGATCGTTTAAAAATGTGTGTTTATGTTGAATTTTAACAATGACTACTTATGGAAATCTCTACTAATAAGGTAACTATACATGTTCAATTTTTGTAATTAGTCACAGCTCTATTGTGTTTTTCTCTTTGTATTGCAGACGTTCTGATGAAGGCCTCATACTAGAGAGCCGAAACGTTAATTTTAAAAATTATATTTTATTTAGAAAATTTTGTTTTATCTGGGCTCTTAAACCCAAGAATACTAAATAATAAAACAATATACCTAAACAAGGCAAAAGCAAAAGAAACCACTTCTAAACACTATATATATATATATATATATATATATATATATATATATATATATATATATATATATATATATATATATATATATATATATATATATATATATATATATATATATATATATATATATATATATATATATATATATATATATATATATATATATATATATATTAAAGTGAATTTAAAAAGAAATGTAACTATATTTTATCAAATTGTATAACAAATTCCAATTTAATAAGAAAATACAAGGGAAATTATTTAAAGGTATTTTAAGCTAAAATTAAAGGTGAAAAAAACCTTAAAATTATTGAAATAAACCAAATATTTTATTTGGTACACAACTATGTACCGCTAACTGATGTTTTGAATAACTTTTATCTTGAATAAATACACTGAAACTCAAGTTATGTATTATTATATTTAATTTTTTTATTTTATTTTTCCGGGGTTATTTATGAAAATATTTGGCTTTTCCAGAAAACCAAATATTTTTTTTACTTATTAATTATTATAATTATATTACTATAATATTTTAACCTAATTAAATGTAATATTTATTATTATAATTATATTATTATAATATATCAACCTAATTAAAATATGTAAGGACTTCTAATTATTTGAAAATGACTGAAAATGTATGATAGTTAATTTACTACTTTGTTGTTTAGTTTTAAAGAATTTAGGTGTAAAAACTTCAATAAGCCTAAAATGTTAAAAAAGAATTACAAATAAAGAAAAAAATAAAGCCAAAAATGTAATAGCAAAAGACGACACCCTTCATGGTTTTTTACTCAGTTAACCGTAAACTAAATCAGAAGTCCATGGAGTACGCCTAGCATTTATCAAGAGAAAGTTAAATAAAAGCCAATTTCTATAGCTCTCCTTTTAAAGTATTTAACCAATAAATTTTAATAAGATGATAACTAAATAATGAGAATATTAAAAACTTGCAAATGTTTGTCTGTTTAGCAGCATTGTAATATAATATATTTTTTAGGCCCATTAACTGAGTAAATGTGGCGTTACTTGAAAACTTATTTAAATACATACAGTCTCCATATATAAAATATAAAAAAAGCCCTAAACCTCTAAAAGAATGCTGTGTTTACAACAAATTTAAAATTCTGCTATTTTTTTATGGTTTTGTATTTTCATAACGTTTATAGAATTGTATCATCACTAAGATTTTATACCTATAAATTTAAATTTTACCAAAACCTATTATTGGGCTAATACAGAAAAATGATTTAAGTGATACCTGCAATAGTCACTAAGGGGTTTAAAACTTAAACTTTCAGTGAAAAGGTAATCTATCGCAATAGCTTTTGAATATTCAAACAGCATGTAAAATAAACTTGAAATTAAAAATATGCACTTTTGTTTTCAGACCGGTGAAGACAAAAATCCGTCACTTTTTTAATTTTCTTGTCTTTATTAGCCTAAATTACATGGTTCTTTACAATACCTTGTAAAAATAATAAAAAATATGTTTTAATGTCATAACACTAGGCCAAGTTAAGCCGCTTATAGGTATTACCAACCTTAATGTCACATTGTATCATGATAGCAATTCTTGTAACAAAGTTGAACAAATTTATTACGATTATTTCAATAGAATGTTCTAGGAAGTCACGCTAAGGTAATTTGGGATCCAAAGGCTATAACAATGATTTAGAGACCATTGTACGGAGTTAGGTATTTGGGGGCCGGAATAAAAAAAAAATTTTTCGAAAAAAAAGATAATTTTATTTCCCCCAAGAAAATATATTCTTAACATCCCCCTGATCCGTTAAAAAATTTTTTTTAAAATATCTTTCCAAACAGAATTTAAAAAAATTAGCCCTCGTTTTTTTTTTTAAGGAACATGTTATTATTGGGAAAATATTTTAACTGATATTGTTAAAATTGTTTTATTTGGTCTTAAAACAAATTTGCGTGTCACAAAAAGACTGTGTAAATAAATGATTTTTAAAAAATTTGCATTTATCAAAGACATATTAAAAATAAAAATTAAAACACTTTTTTTTAATTAATTTTAATTCCATAGTTATTTTATATTATTTATTAAATTAGAATACTACTAACCAAAATCCCAATAATAACATATTTTTAACAAAAGACTTTTAATTTAGATCCAAAAATGTGTATATGATCTGCCCGTCTTTTATAAATATTATAGACTGAAATTTGGGGATTAAAAAATTCGGGAAGTTTAAGAGAAAGTTCGTTTACTTCTTCTATTGGTAGTATTTAAGTAATTCTTTAAAAAAAAAAAACCTTACCTTAAAACCAAAAAACCCCAAAATTAATTTAATTTTAATGTTTTTTTAAGTAGGGGGTCATAAAAGCAACATTTTAAAAAAAAAAAGTTATTAAATGTACAAACATGTGCTGGTAAAATTAAAAAGGGGTTGACCACGTCTAATACAAATAACCAATTAAAAAAATTAAAATTTTTTACATGTAGCATGGAAGAAGCGTGGGAAAATGACAGGTTTATTAATTTTGTTTAAAGGAGGTTACCATCCTTCGCAGAAACTAGTATAATAAAAAAAAATATATTTTGAAAAAAAAAAAAAACTTATTTCCACTATTGAAAAAAAAATTAATATTAATTTTTTTAGAGAAATTTTTTAGGAAAAGGGGGATATAAAAAAGAGCTGCAAGTAGATGAACTGGCAACGTTGACACGAGCCAAAGGGGGAAAAAAGAAAAAAGCGCGAAATTACCAAACGAAAAAATTAATTTAAAATTTATTAGTTTATTGCATTGTATTATTGGTTTTTAAAAAATTTTAAAATATCAAATACAGAATATATAGACAATATAATATATATAAAACAAAATTGAAAACAATATTTATTTATTATTTATATTTTTAACGATTTTTTAATTTGTACATATAAATTTGCGACTAAGCGATACTTTTAACCCGCGGCGGGTTGTTCCCCGACAGTAGGAAGGGGATTAAAGGGACCCAGTTTTTTATTTTTGATGTACTTAGATCATAAAATAAAAAAAAAATTTAAGGTATTTAACCATCGATGAAAGCGAGGCGGTGTAGGGGTTTTTATATTTTGAATCGATACCCCCAGAAAAAATTTCTGGTTCCTATGACACTAAACAAAATCTGACGCTATTAAACTAAAAATTTTAAAAAAATTTAGCATTCGTGGTAATGGATAGGGAAAGAAAATTTGAGAAGCAGTTTTCCCAATATAAAAAAATGGTGCGCCACCCCCAATTTGAAAACATTACGTAAAAAAGGGTTTACTTCTTAAAAAACGACCTAGTTAAAAAAAACAAAGGTTCTGGTTTGGATCAAGTAAAAAAATTTTTAGCAAAGCACCTGAAAAGGGAAATTTGGCCCCAAAAGGGAAATTAGTACCTAATGTAGCATTTGGCTATTTATACTCCTACATCAAATTTTTTTTGATTTACTGGAAAAAAATTATTTAAAAAATAACAAAGTTTTTTCAATTTCCTATCTTAATTTTTTAAGAACTATGCTACTATAAAAAAAAAGGGGAAAAAAAGTTGTAAAAAACATTAAATAAACAAGTGAAACTTTGCTTAAAAAATAAAATATTTTTTGACCATCGACGATTCAAATAAAATTTTAAAGGTTTATACAGAAAAGGGGGGCATAAAACATTAAAAAAAAAAGTAACCGGGAGTTTTTATTGCTAAGGCTTACATCCAATTCGTTTATTATACTTAAAAAAACCCTTTTTTTATTTCAGTTTTTAAAAAAAAATGTATTTAATAAATTCCAAAAGGCCCCACATTACTAAGTTATATTAACAAAAGCAGTATTTTTAATTTTTGGGGGGTATTTGATGCGCAAAAACTATTAAAATTTCCATGGGGTAATAATTTGATAACGATGATTTTTCCTATAAGCACTAAGGGGCTTTATTTTTAAAACCCTGCTCGTAGGCAACTCATTTGCGTAGATAAAGCTCTCAGATTAAAAAATTTCAATGCTCGCTGCCGATTTTTAAAAAATGTTCCTGGATGTAGCAGCAAAAGCACAGCCTCGTACAAGCGTAAAAATCACTATCACCTAAAAAAAATTTGCTCTTCTGTTTACTGTTATCAAAAATTAAAAAAATTTTGGTTTTTTTTTTCAAAAATTTTAAAACATGTAATGTTTGTCAAATTATTCTCCCATGAACAGTGGACCCCCTTGGGGCCACCTGTAATTGGTACCATAGCACCTGATACTTTTTAAAAATTTGAATAAAAAAAAAATCTGTTTTTTTTTTTTTAGGCAGTTTTCGCTTAGTAAGCAGCCTGACTAAATTGTTAATTTTTTAATACATTATTTTGAAAACTGGTAAATATTGATAGGGGGTTTTAAAAAAAATGCTTGAATTTTGGGCCTATAATTCTAAAGTCGAAAAAAAAAATTATCCTTAGCCCACAGTGTATACACAATGGAAACAATGTGGGCTAACACCCTGAAAACATCGTATATTTATGTTCCACTGTTCCCAGGGTTTCCATATTTTATGTATATATGTATTGTTTTTTTTTTTCCATCTTCGATTTAAATTTAAAAAACCCTGGCACGGTGTTTTATGGGCCCACTGTAAAAAATTTGGGGCCTGTTGTTTATTTTTTTCATGAACACACCCTTTCCCAATGATTTCACCGTGGGCTGGGGTAAAAGGGGAATTTATTAATTATGTAGGTATTATTATATGTATTATCAGTAAGTAACAAAAACCCTAAAAAAACTCCTAACGCCGTTAATGACTGGCCCAAAAAAAAACATCACCTAGCAAGTGTAAAAAAAAATTTTAAAAGACTAAATAAAATTACGTATTTGCCAAGCTTTTTATAAATGAAAACGCTGCCCGGGCCCCCACGTATCCGACTTCGCCGTGCGCCGTCGGTTTGCCGCATGCCAAATTCAAACAGAATTCCTCAATAAAATTTAATTAAAAAACCAAAAAAAAATTAAGGCACTATAATATATTAGTTTTTACATAAAGACATATTAAACCTAAAATTAACCTTATTTAAAAAAAGGGGTAATATTTATAAAATAAGGTTTTAATGCTTAAAACTTAAATGATAAATTAAAAGTGTTCAAAATTTAACAGTTTTTTGGTTTTTAAACAAATTGGGGGGAAGCTGGACTGTACAAGCCGAGTGGGAAAATAAATATCCGACGTTGCCAGATTTTTAAACGCTAATTTTTGTAGTGCGAAAATGTGAGGGGACAGTCATTTTAAAAAAAAATTGGCATGCAACCTATGGATGATATGGGTAGTAAGCCAAAACTTTTTGGATTGGGGAAAAAACTCCCTTAAATTAACAGAAAGGTATTTTTCAAATTAAAAAAAATAGCCCAAATAAAATATGGTTATTTTAATCATGGTTTTTTAAAAGGGTATCAATATGTATATTAAGGGGTTTAATATAGTTTAAATCTTTTTTTTCTTTTTTTTATTGTTTCTGCATTATTTTAAAAAATTAACTTTCGTTAAGTTTGACGTATAAAAAGTTTAATAAACATTTATAAAAAAAATTTTTTTTAAAAACAGTTGGGTTTAGGTGTGTCCTAAAAAAAAATTAAAAAAGGCAAGTCACACCTACAGATGATGTACAAACAAAAGTGGCTAGCATCCCCAAATGAATCCATATTAAATATTTTAAATTTCTAATACGACAAGAAAGATATTCTTTTTAAAAATAATAGCGTAAACCAACAATATTAGACGATAATTTTGACCTTCTGCTGTATTTCCTCTTTTTGGGAAAAAATAAAATATCTAAATTTTTTTGGGAAAAATATTCCCCAAAAAAAAATTTTGCTTTTTTTAAATTTAAAATGTCTTTTTTAGGCTCGCTAGGTTTTAAAAAAAAAATTTTCTCTAATATAATTAATAAATGTCTAAAATTTAGCGTAAATGTTTATTTTTCTACAAACAATCAATGCAATTAATCAACATAATATGATATTAAAAGAAACTCTAGCTATAATTTGTATTTAGTAATAGGTTTTTTAAAAAAAAAACCAAAAAAATTATCTAATTAAACGAAACCAATTTAAAAGTAAATAAAAAAAACATTACAAAAAACAATAATCATGTACCTTTTCTTTATTTAAAATAGATATTCAAATATTATATTATCACAATTTAAAATAAAAAACCAAAAACATACCGAAGCAATTAAAACCAGTAAAAATTTTTTTAGGATGGTATAAAATAAAACAACATAATTTTTGTAAAATTACATTTTTTTTATTTTTAGTAAAATAAAACATTTCCAGCAAATAATAAACCTTAAAAGGATTTTTACCAATAAATATTTAAAAAAATATTATACTGGGTTTAAAAAAAAATTAAAAGGAAAAAAAAACTGTTAATAATTTAGTTTTGGGCTTATTTACCAAATTTCCATGAAAAATATAAACATTTGTAAATATGATTTTTGTGATGCTGTTAATATATTGATAACATTAATCATTATCTAATTAAAAACAAAGGAATCTGCTACTAAAAAACTATATTTTTAATATAACTTAATATTTTAAAATTTAAAGGTTGTATAAAATTCCTTTTTTTAAATCAGGCCAACGTATTTAAAGTGTTGCTATTAGGTATTTGGTTTTAAATACAAAGCATTAAAACATGTAAGAAAGTTTTTTTTGTATAGCACCTAAGCTTAAATTTTTTTTTTAATTCAAAATTATGTAGTAAGTGTAAATAAAATGATTTCTAGTAACAAAAACAAAAAAATTAATAAAAGTACAGTTCTTGTTTAAATTAAGTAAATAAGCACAAAACTGAATTCTACACAGTTTGACCTAATAATTTTTTTTTTATATTTTTATTCTAACCCTTTTTTAACATTTCATAGTACATTTGTAAAATTTTTCGCCATAATAGCAGTCCAATGACAAGTACCATAATGTCTTTTGAGGTTATTTCACAGGCACAAATATTTATCCGAAAACCTTTTGTTAAATATCTCAGTTACAAAAAACTGTTTCCTTTGTTTTTTTTTTTAAATATTTTATTTTCTCTTTGGGCCCCTTTTTTTTAAAACCAACGAAACCCCTTATCTCCAAGTTGAAGTCGGGAATAAATTTTTTAGTCTGCCATAAAGCTTTTCCCTTTTTCAGAAAACTACGCGTATTAATTCATAGAGTTTTAACTGCAATTTCCCCTTAAAAAGTAATTAATAACCTTAATAGATAAACTTTGGGGTGTTTAAACCGATTTTAAAATTTAAAAATTTTTTAAGTAAGACAATTTTAAGAAATTTAAATATTGGGTAAAAAAAAAAAATTTTATCGTTTATTTTGGTCATAGACATGCAGCTGGGGAAAAAGCATTTCGCATAGATAAAAATCTTTAAAAATTTTTATTAAAAACAAAAACCCTCGTTTTAGTTTGGAGAATCTAGGAACGATTTTTATGAATAATAAAAAACTTACCCCATCATGCTAAATATAAAAAACTTTTTTTATTAAAAAAGGTTTTTCTCAAAAATTTTGGTTTAAACTTAAATAATAAACAAAAAAAATTAGTAAATATTATGATCTACAAAAATACGTAAGCTATCTCTAAAAGATTATATTTTGATATTAAAGCATAACATAGCCATTACATTTCCTAGATACAAATTTTACTAAAAAAAAGAGTTAATCTACCGATAAAGTATTATAAGAAATATTAAGAATTTTCCCCCAGACAGATATTAAATTAAATTAGTGGAAAAATTAGCGTTAAATTTCTACCAACTGTGCTGCAGACGGACTCTATATCTGTTATAAATAAAAAATTTTTGGCCTTTTTGATGGGTTAAAACGCCGTTGATTATCATATGTAAGGGTAAAAATTTATTAAAGCTTTAAAAAAAAAAAAATTTTTTTATTTATATTACAACTGTTTTACAAAATTTTTTCCCAAATTGGTGGGGAATTGGGGGGAATTGGAAACCACGATAAAAAAAAAGGGGAATTTGGGGGAAAGTTTTAGACAATTATTAATTCCCACCCTTTTTTATGCATTTTTTTTCGGTTTTTTTAAAAATTTGAAAAAAAAAAAAACTTTTTTTTTTGAAAATCGGCCATCTTTATTAGTGAAATTTAAAAAACTTCTTCAAACGCTTTTTTTGAAAAATATGATCTAGTAGTCAATTTTTTTTTTTGTTTGGGGTTTTTTAAATGAAAACAACTTTTTTTTTTATATGGGCCATATTATTTTTCCCAAAAAAAAGTGCTTTTTATTCTGATTTCAACAATGTATAGCATGTTATAATTTAGGAGTTTATAACCTTATTTATTTAAAAAAATATTTTTTGTTTTGGCCTTGTTCGCCTTCATTTTTTGTAAAAAATGTTATAATTCCAAAATGATTTTAAAAATATTTGAATGATTTTGAACAAAGTTTTACGTTAATACTGTGTTACAACAAAACTCCCCTTTAAAAAGTTAATTTAAAAAGAGTAAAAAAAAAAAAAAGGGGGAAATGGCTAAACTAATATTTCTATTGAAATGAAGATGTAAATTTTCCCCAAAATTAAAATTTGTCCTTTCCCTTTTTCACATTTACTTTTTTTTTAAAACTAACTACCCTATGAATGGTTTACTTAGGTTGTAAGTTTTCATCAAATCCCTGGTTGAAGATGTTGGTTTTCGTTAAAATGTCGGTTAAAATTTTTAAGTTTAGGTTGCTGTTTTAAAGGAAAATTCCCCCAAAAACGTTTGCGCAGCTTATTTTTTATTCTTTGGGAAAAAATGTTGTGAAATATCAAGTTTTCTTTTTTAAATTTTTAACTTAACAAATTAAAAAAAAATTTTTTTTGTTCGCAAAATCTTTTGGGGAAAAATTTGTTCAGCTAATCATTTTGACAATTACTAAAATTTATTTTTAAAAAAAATGACACCAAATAAGGCCAAAATGAGAAAATATTTTTTTTTTTAAAATAAATGGGTTTTAAATTTTTTAAAAAAATCTTTTGTTGAAATGGAAAAAAAGCACTATTTGGCTGCGTAAAAATCCAATAGCCCAAAACAAAAAAAGATGATGACGTCTCTAAAACCCGAAACGTAAAAATAAAAATTGACTACTAGATCATATACTTAAAAAAGAGTTGTTTTTAAGAATTTTTTGTTTAAAAAAAATTTTTACTTATAAAAAAAAAACCAAATTTTTAAAAAAGTTTTTTTTTGGTTTTTTTAAAATTTTTAAAACCTGAATAGATAAAACCCTCGAAAAAAGATTAGCACTAACATAATTTCTAAAAAACCCCAACCTTTTTTTTTACTGGTTTTAACTATAATTTTCCCCCCAATTTAAACTGATCTTACCAGGGTTTTTGGTTATGAATATCCGCAATATAGTCCGAAGGTCACCGCGCTGGCCAATAAAAAAAAACATAAACCTTTTTTTTTTCTTAAACTATATCAATTTAAACTGCCCCCTGCTGGCTAGCTTTTAAATTCATATTTTTACCAGAAAAACGAAAAAAATTTTTTTTTTAATATAACTAAAAAAATTGATGTTGGGAAAAAAAAATAAATTAAAATTAATGTTTCAATAAAACTAAAATCTTTGTTTTTAAAATTTTTTTCTCTTTTTTTTAAAAATTGAATTTTTAAAATAACAACGAAAATATCTTAAAAACTAAAAAAATACGAAAAAAAAATTTAAAAACAAAAAAAGCTTTTAATAACGTATAAAAAATTTTTAAATTTTTTGTAAAATAAGAAATAAAAAATATAACAAAAACTGATTGTGTCTAAAAATTGACTAAAAATATTTTTGGGAAAAGTGTAAACCCCCGATCCGTCTCAAAAAAAAATTAGAATTTTTTTTATTAATTTAAAAAAATAATACACATGGACGAGGCAGTGGTTTAGCATGGTGACGGGGATTTTTTTAATTTTTTTTTGGGCAAAAGCTTTTAAAATTCCCCTCACAAAAAACCTTAATTAAAGTGTATTTTTAAATCTATTTTATTAAAAAAAAAAAAAAAGAATAAGTGCCCCCTATCTGGGGTTTATACCTGGCATGACGCTTAACAATTC